>PVJI01022574.1:0-25039 GCA_004026765.1 Micronycteris hirsuta | reverse complement strand
TATTAAAGAAATTGTATTGTGCCTGGTTGGTGTAGCTCAGTGGATTGAACACGGGCTGGGAACCAGAGGGTCCCGGTTCGATTCCCAGTCAGGGCACATGCCTGGGTTGCGGGCCAGGTCCCCAATGAGGGCCATGTGAAAGGCAACCATACATTGTTCTTCCTCCCTCCCTTCTCCTCTCTCTGAAAATAAATAAGTAAAATCTTTAAAAAAAAATTGTATTGTTATCAAAGACTTCCCACCAAGTTAAATGAAGTCCAAGATGGTGTCATTGGTGAATTTTATCTTAAATATACATTAAAAATTAGATCTTAAGTTACACAAATTCTATCAGGAAGGAGAGAAACAGGGAGCACTCCTAACTCATTTTAGGAAGCTAGAATAAAACTCTGGTACAAAAGCCTGACAAGGGTATAGGAAGAAAAGGAAATTACAGATGAAACATTAGCACATTGAGGCCATGTATTACATAAAGAGATATGTTCCCTCTTCACACTACATATACTAAAATTAATTCATGAAGAATCATCAAACTAATCCTACAAGCTCAAATTATATAACTTTTAGAATAAAAACAGGCAAAAATACTTGTAGATTAGCATAGGTTTCCCTAAAGTGCAAAAATGACCAACAAAAGAAAAATCACTAATGATAAAAAATCAATAATTTGTTATTAATCAAACTTCTGCTTTGTCAAATGTCCTATTAAAAAAGTAAATAAGAAAGTCATGGGAGAAAAAATACTTGTTAAACATTTGATAAAGGATTTGTATAAATAATATGTAAAAAACTCCATATAGTTCAATACTAAAAAGACAATCCAGTTTTTTAAATAACTGATTTGAGTCAGTCCACAAAAGACGTAGATAATGAAAAAATGAGCATATGAAATGCACAAAGTAAATCATCAAGGAAAGGAAAATTATAACCACAATGAGATACCACTACTAGAATGTATATAATTTTTAAAGATTAACAACTATAATTGTTATGAGATGACCTACTGATGATAGTGTAAACTAAAACAACTATAGTGAAAAAAATGTTTGGCAATTTATTTAAAGTTAATGAAGCAGCCATGGAGGTAGCTATACCATTGAAGCAGCCATGGAGGTAGTTGTATCATTCTGATCTGGTTCATAAGAGCCTGAATTTTATGTGTGAGTTGTTCAAGTGCCTGACTGCAACCAGCTGCATGATCTTCAGGATCTACCTAGTGCTCAAGCTGAAGCCATACTCTCTGGTGCTGCTTCCAACTCTGTGTATCACCTGATCATTAATCTGCAAAATGAGAGTCTTCCGATGGGTAGCCTTTGGAGGGGAGGGGGAGAGGGAGGGGGAGGGAAGGAAGGAAGGAAGGAAGGAAAGAAGGGAGGGAGGGAGGGAGGAAGAAAGGAGAGAGGGAGAAGGGACGGAGGGAGGAGGAAAAAGAAATGAAACAGACTATTATAGACTGAATGTCTGTGTCCACCCACCCCAAATTAATACGTTGAAGCCCTAACCTCTATTGAGATGGTATTTGCAGATGGGGCCTGTGAGAGGCAATCATAGTTGGATAAAACAACGAGAGTGTGTCCTTCATGATAGTATATGATGGCATGATGGTAAGAATAGACACATGAGGTAACTTTCTGGGGTAAAGGACTGTTCTAAAGTTTAAATGTGGTGATGGTTGTACACTCTATACATTTACTAAAAATTATCGAATTATACACTTAAAAATAAAATGAAATAAAAAGATCTCGCTAAAACAAAGACAGCAAAAGAACAGACACAAAAGAGATCTCTCTCTCTCTTTCCCTCTCTTTCTTTCCCTCTCTCTCTTTCCCTCTCTCTCTTTCCCTCTCTCTCTTTCCCTTTCTCTCTCTCTTTCTCCCTCTCCCCCCAACTCTCCTCATGCCCTCATGCATGCACCAAGGAAAAGCCAGAAAGTAAGAAAGTGAATATGTGTAAGCTAGAAAGGGAGCCTTACCACACTTGAAAATGCTAGCACTCTGATCTTAGACTTCCAGCTTCCAGAACTATGAGAAAATAAATTTCACTTGTTTAAAACACCCAGTGCATGCGTGGTATTTTGTTATGGTAGCATAAGCAGACTGAGACAAAAACAAAAAGCATTGCATGAGTCCATTTACATAAAATTCTTAAACAGTCGAGATATCCTGATGGAATTAGTAGAAAGGCTGTCTCTGCTTGGAGGGTGTGGTAGCATTGCCTGGGGAAGTGTGTAAGGAAACTTTCAGGATCGATGGAAATGTTCTGTATGTTGATGATTTGTGGTTAGATGGATAGATACATGCATTTGTCACAACTCATTTCACCGCATACTAGCTCTGTGCATTTCACCCTTGTGTAAATTGTACCTCAATAGAAATTTAATATATTCAAAAGGAATAATGTATTTTCAGTTAATGTTCAACTTTTCTAAAATATTCCAATATTATTTCCTTTTTTTTCTATTTTATGTTTGAACTTTTTTTATCTGATACAATGATCTATAGGGTAAACCCAATCTCAGTAAAAATCTCAGAAGCCCCTTCTTTATACAATAGAAATTGACAAGCTGATTCTGAATTGCATATGGAAATGAAATGGATTTAGAAAAGATACAATGATCTTGACAAAAAAAGAATAAAATTGGAGGGTTTATTCTATAAACCAGTACTTTCTACAAACTACAATAATTAAGGTTATGTGTAGAAATTATGATTTGGTCCTATACCACAACAAATCAGTTTAAACAACAATTATTAAATTAATCACTATTAAATTTTACATTTAAGATTTATTTAACCTATTCATTTAGATGCTAAATGCAGATTGGCCTAATCATATACAATTCAAAAACAGAACACATTTACTCTAAATTTTTAATAATGTGATTTATAAACCCCACCTTTTAAAAGGTGCATACAATTAAGTGTTTATGTTATATGATCTCTTTATTTTTAATTCAAATCTTTCTCTAAGATACTGAAATTTATTTTGAAACTTCTTTTATGATGATAAACAAAGACACTTAGAGGAATTGCAAATATTTAAAATGAAAAATGTATTGCTTCAAAGAGGCCCATTATCTAGTTCTCAGAAAATACTCATTCTCAGTAAGAAGAAGAGATTTATGTTTCAAATTTCTCAGAAGTAGATATTTTCTTAAAATTCTATATAAGCATGGTGTGGCTTTAAATGATGATAAGAAATTCAAACATCAAATGTGAACAGATTTGGTAAGCTCTAAATAAATATTTAAAAAACAAATATAAGAACATTTCTATATTACTACCTGTTCTGTCAAATGAAAAGTTTTGATTTTTGTTCCAAGATATCAGAAAACTTAACTACTTTTCCAACCTTTGATCTGGAAGTGCCAAAGCAAAGCCTATTATTAATTATTAATTCACTCATTCAGTTAACAATGACTTACCCAACACGCCCTATATGCCTGACACTTTCAGGAGCTGGCTGTATTAATTACATAGAATGCACTCAATAAATATGGCTTACACTTACTTATGATCGAATAAAGGGATATGTGTGAACGCTCCAGCTCAGCTAAAAAGCCACGCAGGGAAACATGGTCAGACAGACTTTCAAAGGGTCCACTGTATTGAACATTTCTATCAGTAGTTGCAGGGACCTCTGATCTCACATGGCGGACGTAAACTGAGAAGTAACTTTAAAAGTATCTTTATATTCATGTGGCTTACAAGTTATAGGTTTGTATTTATTTTATTATATTTTATTTAAGAACTAATTGGCTTTTTTCAGCAATTCCTAAATTGAGCTGTATCCCATCTGGTAAATATAAAGGCGCTCCTATAGGTTTGCATTTAAAGTTACAGGTGTGTGTTTGTTTTTTCATGACTTTTTTTGGCTTAACAGTTTCATCGACATTTATTAACATATAATAAGCTGCACATACTTAAAGTGTAAAATGTTGTTAGCTTTAACATATATACATGTGTGAAGCCAACACCACGATAAATATATGAACACGTCCATCATACCCAGAAAGTGACTCATCACCTGTTGTCACCCTTTCTCCTGATTCTTATCTTCCTGTTCACCCTGACCCCTACTTCACACCATATACAAAAATTAACTTAAAAGGGATCAATGGGCTAAACATGAGAGCTAAAATTATAAACTCCTTGGAAAAAAATTATAGTAAATCTTTATGACCTCAGATTCTCATTTGATACCTAAAGCACCAACAGGAATAGAAAAAAAATAGAATATGTTAGTTTTTAGAGGAAAACCAAAGATAGTAAAACTATATGACTGGTTTTTAGTTTGCAATTTTTGTGCACTAATTCATTTGATAGTCATACCAAGTAATATTTTCTTTTCAAGTTTAAACCCCAATTCCATCAGAGTCTCAGTTAAACTTTATTTCTTTTTTTCTATGTTAATAAGGTAGAAATAAAAATACCTCTCAATTGATGCCTGGAAGCATATTTGAACTAAATGATAAAATGGGATGTCAATAAACATTCATCAATATTCTCCCTGGTATTAATAAGCTCCCCTTTAAAGCAGAATTCAATTAGTCTGTAGTCAATCAATCTTATATGCAAAAAACAAAGAAAAGAGTTAAAAGAGAAAATTGCTCTTCAGAGAAAAGGCAGTTTATATTGATAAATAGTTCCACAGCTGTAGGTTATTACTTGTTACGGTTTAACAGACAATGAGACAGTGCAAAATATGCCACTCCACCTTCCCCGTGTCTGTTTTAGTTCCGGAAACCAGCTTCTGTGACTTGGGGCAGGTGCTCCCTGCTACATTCCAACACTTATTCAATGGAAGGATAGATGGGATGACTGAAAATGCAGGTGTTATTCTGAAATAATTTTGGGAAAATTGTGAGTATGTATATGAGGATATTTGCAATGAGTTGCATGATATAAAACTTTGAGTTATATTAGTTCATTAACTTTGATTTATGGTTAATTGGAAGAAGTTAAGAGAGTATTTGCAATTTCACATAAATGTCTTAAGGCAAATTCTTAACAGAACTTCAATATCCTAAATTTTAAAGGCAATTTGCTTTCATTCTAAGCATTTGCTTATACTTTTCCTTGGTTAATAATTCCCACAGAAATACTACTGTGCTCCAAGAACCTGATTAGAAGCTGTAAATAAACACAGATAGAATGAATGCCAGTTCTGTAAAACATTTAAATCAGAGAGTCAGAACGCAACCAAGATATGGTGGGAGACGATTAGTAAAGTTTCAGCCCCATTTCACGTGTAAGTTAACAGAAATCTTAACTAAATGCATTCTACAACATTTGTTTGAGTGGGTATGTGTTGGAATCAAAGATGGAAAGAAAGGCAGATTGGGCCAAATCAATCGTTTTATTTATATGAGAGTAAAAACCTAGAAACCATTTTTTTCATGTTTCGTGGATCTGACTGGAGGAACTATTTTTTATGTACTATCTTTGGGATTCTGGTCTAGTTCCTATTCTCAGTTGAAAATGTAGTGAGGATGACCTTTTTTTAATTTTACACTTTTTAAAAATATATGTCTTTTTAAAAGATTTTATTTATTTATTTTTTGAGAGAGGGAAAGGGAGGCAGAAAGAGAGGGAGAGAAGCATTATTGTGTGGTTGCCTCTCGCACCCCCCCTACTGGGGGAGAACAGGCCTTCAACCAAGGCATGAGCCCTGGCTAGGAATCGAACTGGCAATGCTTTAGTTTGCAGGCTGGCACTCAATCCCCTGAGCCCACCAGCAAGGGCGAGGATGGCCTATTTAAATTGAAAGGCATTTTTACAATTCTATTTCTCTACCTAAGCATTACTAATTTCTTTTTTAAATATAAAACTTAGTTCAAAAAACTGTACAATAATAAAACCTTTCTACCAGGGTAAATAATCTGGTAAAAAAATCAATTACTCAGAAAATGAAGCATCTTGATATTATTCTTTTAATTTTGTTTGAGAAGATAGGATACATCTATATTTTTCAAAGCATATTCAACATGTTCTCATTTAATTCTTACAACATGAATTCTGCAAATACGAATACTTACATTGAAGGTAACTATACTATAGAGTGAGATGTCCAAATATTTTAAAATATCTGCTATTAGCTTTTGATGCTTTTGATTTTAAAAGCAAGGCACGACATTTTCTCTCTACCCTCCAAAATATAACATTTATTGATTTTGTTGCTTGTTTGCTCTGTGTCTTAAGCAGACTTGTATACGATCTATGTGAATCCTCATGCTTTATCTGTCTCTCTCCTTGATGTCAAGAACAAAGTCTTTATTTTTCTGGAATGCTCATCACAAAGAATAGTATCTAGTGAGCATCAGTTGATTCTACAACTTGCTTTTTTAACTTTAATATTTCTTCAAATATAAAAACACATATCTCAAAAATGGAACTGTATATGAGCAAAATTCAAAGCAGCTCTTTATTATTATTATTATTATTATTATTATTATTATTATTATTATAAACTATTTTGAAAACCAAGAGGATACAAAATTGTCCTTGATATCAAAGAGGTGGGTGACGGGTCTCTCTCACTTTGATAACACTGCTTTCTTTAATCGGTGGGTCAGCATCGTTCTTCTAGCCTACTGTGTAAGTGAAGTGCATATAATTTATAAAAATTACACTGAATTGAAAATGGTCAAATGCTTCAGACAAAAAGGAGACTGCAATAGTCTGTTGCCCTGGCATAAAGACGGTCAGCTGACCACATCATATATTTTATCTTAATGGATGGCAATAATGCATTAAGTGCTATTTTATTAAAAGTTGATGTTTTTGTTTGAATAAGTAGATTTAGGTAGGCAAAAAATCTTCACTTAGCTATTGAATCACTTTTATATTATCTAAAGCAAAATCTTTACACTAAATGTATGTAAATCACTAACTTTCAGAGAACCAAAAGGAATGTACTGTTTTAAAAAGACTTTATTTAATTTTAGAGAGGGGAAAGAGAGGGAGAGAAACATCAATGTGTTGTTGCCTCTTACGCGCCACCTACTGGGGACCTGGCGTGCAACACTGGCATGTGCCCTGACTAGAAATCGAACCGGTGACCCTTTGGTTCCCAGGCCGGCACTCAGTCCACTGAGCCACACCAGCCAGTACTAAAGAGAATGTACTTTACACTATAACAAATACTAATGAAATCAACTGAAAATAATGAAATCAACTATTAGTCATTAATCAGCTGTGCCTTGATAAGTGTTCCTTCTGGAATGATATAAAGTTACCATTAAAAATGATTCATTCACAGTTTACAGTAAGTGTTTTATATTTTTGTTCAAAACAGACTTAACTTTGATATTTAATGCATAATTGTTGCTGTTCATTTAGATGGCATGGTTTTATATTTGAAACTTGTATTTACTCTTCAAATTCTATCAGCCTGTGTGAAATGTATAAAATAGTAAAAATCACCAGTGGTAACATACTAATAATTAAAAAATCTCAAACCAAATTCTAGTGAAAGCAAAATGTATGCATGCATACAACTTGAATTTTGATTTAGAAGCATATCTGTAGAATTTGGAGAAAACACATGCATAATGTCATTGTATCCTTATAGGTTAAGAAATGATTAAAATTGTTTTAGGTACTGATATTTAAAACACTGTTAATATTTACAAATTTATTATGTAATCATTCTATGGAAATGCAAATTATATAAATTTAAACATGTGCATGTTGTTTTGGGTATGATATGAGATACAAATTTTAAATACATCTGATTCAATACATTAAGAGTCAGTGGGGACAGAGGTAAGGTATGGAAAACAGTTTAAAATATGCATATATATAATTGTCCTCACAGAAAGTATATGAAATTCAAAGTTAATATAATTTGTCTTGATATATAGCTACAGCAGAGTATGTAGTGAAAACACCCAATCATTGACATTGTTCAGGAAGTTTAGCTATTAGAATTTCAATAAAAAACTTTCACTATGAGTTCGTAACAAAAAAACACCCGAATGGGCTTATATAAAATACATTGAATTTATTTTATTTCCTACCAAAGATCCCATTGTGCATAAATATATAATTATTTTAATTATTTCAGTATCCAAATTACTTGCTGGGGATCTCTGAATGATGTTTAAATCTTCCTGTCCAGTATAGTAATAATAAGTATACTGATAGATGCTATTAGCTTCTGTTGGTCTGTGAATTTTGAAAACTAATGGTGTAATATATTTTTCATAAAGTATTATCAACTGGACTTCAGAGAAAAATGTTGTAACATTTTCCCTAATTTTTGCAATATTTTTCCTGGCTTTACATCTTGCTAATATAAAATAGTTTGTTTAGTTTTACTATTGAAGAGTGAAAATAGTGAAGAGGTTTTTCACAGTAAGATGGAAATAAACACAAATAGGCATAAAGTAAAGGGCTGAGCAATAAAATCACAAAGTGATATAAACAAATTAAGAAAATTTATGAATTTTAGCTGTGTATTAACACAATTGCCATAATGAGATACCATTTATAACTATACATTTAAACATATTAAATTACTATTATGCAATTGCTAGGTTGGATTGAAATATGTATATTTAATATACACACACACAACTGTGCATTGGTATGTAAGATTGCTGACAAGTTTATAACTGAGTAGACACTTTTTGGAAAACTATTTTTACCCTTTATCTCCTATGTTTAAATTTTCCTGAAATAAAGTTATTTACGTGATTGAGTTCCTTGCAACATTTTGAATCATTTATTCTTAAAAGCATTGCATTGCAATTTTTATATTGGGCTATAAATTTCAATGTAAATTGAGGGGGAAACAGGTAAGATGTCAGGAAATAACATTATGTGTAAATCTTTATATCCAAGCATTACATCCAGATGTGGCAAGTACTTGCTTAAGCCAATATTCCCAGTCTGCATCCTTTGCCTCTACAAGCCACCTCAGCCCCTCTGAGATCACTGGTAAAAAGCCACACTGTGATGAGAGGGCGTTTTATCCCTTGTGTGTTCTGTAAGGGACAAAAATAATTAACCCAGATGACCGGTCAGAACAAAACCTTGCCCACACCGATGTCTTTTTCACACTAGGCAAAGCTTCCAGAAGCAATTGAAAATAAAAGAGGTCTTTGGCACACCTCTGTAGTCTTATCCATCCTCCCAATCATCTCTCTGTTTCCTGCTTTTATCTCCATTCTAAGAAAACTGTTGAAACCTTAGAGTCGTATATTTAAGACAATGAAGAGAAGACTGGGAAAAGAAAGAAGAAACCAAAAAATATAGTGTTCGTTATCAGAGAGATAGACAGGAGAGCCCTAGCTATCTCACGCTGGTTAACGTTATAAGTTCTGATATAATTCTATTTCATGGTCTGTTGGAGCTTACTCTGCAGAATCCACATGTAGGTGTGTGTGCATGCAGCTGGTTGTGGCTGTGTACAGGTAAGAATGGAAACAAAAATAATGCATACAAAAATCCACTGTATTAGGAAAACATCTGTATTAATAAGGAAAACAAGAAAAAATTAAGTTACAGAAAATCAGAAGCTTCTTTACCTGCTGGAGTACATTTCCTGTAGTTTCATTATTTTAAGCAATTATTTCCCCCGGGAGTTGAGGATGATTGCATTTCATTTGAACTTGGCCTCCTTTGAATCAACTGGCCTTGGCCTAGGAAAGCTGACAGCAAAGCAAATAATAGAGCAAGTCTGTATTCTTGTCACTTAAAAAAAGATGACAAAATTTCAGAAGGATTATTGACTATTTGACAAAATTTTACTTCTTCTTTCTTCTAATTTGTGGTTCATTCTAGATTTTCTAAAAGGAAAGGGCAAAAACAAAATTTCTACTTGTGAAGTGTCAGAGCAAAAATGCTTGGGTATGGGCTGCATAATGTCAAATTTAAATTAATCTATTTCATATATCACTACTATAAAGTTACCTGCGAATGAATTAAGAACAACTAATACATTTTGTTTTATATAATTGAATTCTGATAGAGATTAAGGTAGTCCAAATGCCAGACATTGGCTCTTCCATCTTTCACAAAGTATATTCTGAAAATATCATAGTGAAGCAAAATACTTTGTTGTCCTTTTGAGTTGGCTTGTGTAGAAATGGGTGATATGATTTTGTGATAGTCCCATTTGTGAATTAACCCAAGTGCCTGGAGATCGGCTGTGGCCTGGGGCTCTGAGGCGGGGCAGGAAAGAGTTTAAAAGTCAGTGTGAACCACCACTGATGATGAGGATACTGAGGAACATCAGCTTGACCTCCTCATCTGACAATTTTCTTGGTAGTAACAGGAGGCAGAGTAGCATGCAGTGGCCTTTCCCTCCTCATGTCCTCTTGGCAGGGATGGTCACAGTGACACTATTGCTTATTCAGCGATCTGCAGAGGGTCTCCGGGTCCCGGGGATGGACGGTAAGGCGGAATGAGACGACTCTCCAGACACTCTCAGAGGGGATGCAGGAGTACGACCAGGCCTCAGGGACCTGGCGGGGCCAGCCATGTCCTCTGGGGCCAGACTGACTGACTTTCCGTGAGAAATTCTCTTTATTTTTATAAGGAAGTTTCTTACAATCAGTGTGGGAAAAAGGCAGGTGTAAGTAGCGAATCACCCAGGCAAAAATGTTACGTGAGCCCTGGCTGGTGTAGCTCAGTGGATTGAGCGTGGGCTGGGAACCAGAGGGTCCCGGTTCGATTCCCAGTCAGGGCACATGCCTGGGTTGTGGGCCAGGTCCCATACATTGCTGTTTCTCTCCCTCTCTGTCTCCCTCCCTTCTCCTCTCTCTAAAAATAAATAAATAAAGTTTACATGAGTAACTTAGAAAAAAATACAGAACATTTCAGATTCCTTCTGGGAACAACGATTGCTTTCACAGTTAGCCTCTTACCCAAGGACATTTGCTATCTATCTTGGTGGGTTGTGGCTCTAAATAAACCTTAAGCTTCGAAGTGTTAATTGTTCAGGAGGCTTTACTAGGGGCAACAACCTTCTTCAGTGTTGGCTGCTGTCCTGCTTAAACTTATTCTTCTTTAACCCTTTTAATGTGGGAAAAATAGCCAGAGTAGGTGGTCAGTAAGTCATTCGAGGAATATCCTAAGAAATTGTGCCAATATCTAAGAATGCTATCACTAATTATTTAACAAAAGCAAGCATGTAAAGAGAGATGTATAGGAGGACTGCCAATGGTTGCTTCTGCTGTGCAGACGTGTCCTATTCATCCTGGCCTTGCCAGAAATGCGTATAGGCGGCTCCCAAGAGCGATCTAAGAAGATATGACTGGGAAGATCCAGCAAAGCAGATGCCTTAGGATCAAAGCAACAGCTACTTTTTGTTTGCCACAACAGCGAGATCTGCCTTCCTAAATCTCACACCTAGTGGGTGTGAACATCCTGATTTCTTTTTTCAGTTTACCGTGTCTATGGGTTATGTGTATATGGAGGCTTTTTGTAATTATTCTTTGCCTCCCATTAATTCTTTGGCACCTTTTCCTAATATTATAACCATTTACTAAATTTAACGTCTATAAAATGTTTTTCTCCCCCCACCATAAAATATTTCCATTCACTTTTTATTATTAAAGTCAGGTGAACCTTAGAAGAAGCAAAAAAAAAAAACAAAAAAAAAACCCAAAGAATGTTTCCAGATTTGCTACTTTGGATTTGCTGCTTTACCCATTGGGCTGCAAACCCCTGTGTTGTGGGCTGTGTACTTGAACATAGAAGCCATGCTGCTTACACTAAGTGAACACGGCTCTGTGAGTATATGTGCAGTGAGTGTTTGAGCATGTGTGTGAGTGTGTATGAGAGAGAAAGACAGACTGACAGAGAGGTGCTGGGTCCTGTGAAGTCACATGCTTCAATTCCACAGACTTGCTTCAGTAGTAGTCAATGGCATTACTTCCCCAAGACTGTGAGCCACTTTAAATCACATTCTGTTAGTTTCATGTCATAACCAAATGGAAAATGGGGAGTTCTGAGTTATAATAGGCAGGTTGATGAACTTCATGAATTCTCTGAATAGGTCAGAACCTTACACTAGGCAGGACTTTGCATTTTCTTTTGCAGTAAATTGCCCTGCGCTGGAGTGAGAAATCGTGTCATATTTTATTACGAAACCTGGGAACTCAAATCAAGGATCAATGAGACTTCAAAATGTATACTTATTAAGAGGTGGCAGTGGCACATAAGGCCACAAGGCTTCAGAAGCTCTACCTTACTTCCTCTGCGTTTCCCAACTTTTTCATTTCAGACTGTCTTTTCACAGTTTTCATAAATATTAGAAGAGGCAGTCACTAAACCCATGTGCTAGGTTAAAGTCAACTTAAAATTCTCTTTTAATACGGATATTTTTTTAAAAGTCTTTTTGAAGAACTCACTTAAAATCATAGTATTCTTATTTTAGGCAGATGGAATGACAATAATTATTTCTAATTAATTGCAAAATGCGCTTAAAATGTTTAAAATGTTTGCATAAACACTACTTAAAGACTTCAGCAATTTCCACAGCACTCAGTTTTGTGATTTTTCTCTCCTATTTTGTGTTTTTAATATGTTATGCCTATAATTCTATCCTTTCTGTTGGAATTCCAGAGTTGTCTTGTTTTAGAAATCTAATAGAGCTCAAAATATTAAGGGCATACCAGGTCATTGTTCATATAATATGCTGACAAGACATGCAGAGCATAACCTTCCTTTAATTTTGTCTGATTTGAATGATTTCAACCCTGTACGGGTTGATTATTCTTTAACCTTTTAAGAGAAATGCACTGTTGATTTTGAGGAAACTTATAAACAACTGACACATTGGTTCACATACATGAACATGCACATTTATATGCTGAAACATACATATCTGCTTATGTACTGGGTTGGCCAACATGTCCATTTAGTTTTTTCTGTAAATTAAAAGACACATTTTCCATTTTCACCAATAACTTTATTGATGTGGACATTTGAGCATGTCGGACATCTCCCGCTATTGGCTTCTAGTGGGCAGAGGCCAGGGTTGCTGCCAAACATCTTCCAAGGCATAAGACAGCCTCGTAGCAAAGAATTATTTGGCCAAAATGTCAATAGTACTAAAAAACTTTGCAAAATACTTGGACATGTTTGATCAGCCACAACACCTTTTCCATACACTGAAAAAATCTTTTTGTGCATTTCAGTTGTGTTTTCACCTTTCTTTCTTGAAATAATAAAGCATAATATGCTGAGAATGTTGTGCATATTCTTCCATCTTCAATATTAAAATGGCTGCACAAAAATTCACAATTTTGATTTTTTTACATGCATACTGATATGACATCTGTCACAATACAATCTAACAAAACTATTTTTAATGAAGTTAAAGACAACTAAGCACTTCTAGAGCCATTATATGGAAAAATGTATTGGACCTTTTGGCCAACCCAATTTATTAATTTATTCCCTTGGTCAAAATAAAGTCCAGATTCTCATACTTACAGTTTCTACTATGCAGGAGGAGTATCAAATGCTATCAGTTAAATTAGTAAGGACATTTTCACAGAAATTGATTTCTGGAGTCTGATCCCTGAAATCACTCATAGTCCTTGTTGCTTTTCAGGTGCCCCATTAATCTTTATAGAACTCTATTGGCATTGGTGCTGGCTGCTTTCACATGCAGAGCTGATGGCAGACGTGAATGGAACACCATGGCCCAGGGCTTCAGGTCTAATTCAACAGAACTCACTTTAGGCCTTTAAACTAAACAGAAAATGATATATAAGGGATTTGTAAAGACAGGGGTGTAAATTACAATAATGGTGCTGAACTAGTCCCTGATGAAGCCAGTTCAGGAAAGAGTTTGCTTCTTGAATTACCTCCCTTGTCATTTTATGTGGCTTGCAATTTAATAAGAGCCATGCTTCAAAGCCAAGGTGGTGTTTTTCATCTAAATGCTGCCTCCTCTGGTGAATATTTAGGAGTGTGAGCAGCAGCTGGAACAGCAATTGTTGGGAGGGAAAAAGAAGAAATGGACCCCAATCAGCAAACTGTGACTACAGAGATAAAAGGAGCTATCGATGACATCGAAGTTTAAATTAATAAATAAGGTAAAACCCTTGAAAACGCTATAGCATGACAATGTGTGGGGACAATGGAGTCAGTCAGGTTCCCTCACCGGATTTCTGGGTAACTATGAGTCCGCAGTGTTCATATAACCTTGAATAAGGGCCTGCATGCACAGAATTAAGCTCTGTTGTAGGACCAGAAGGTCAAATATTGGCAGCCCACCGGCTTTGTGTTCACTTAGAGTGTAAGGGAGTCTGGACTTTCTGCCTGTGCCCTGGAGGATTGTCCCACCCTGGAATAAAGGAACGTCAGATACCCTGTCAGCCCCTCCTATTTTCTTAAGGCTGCCCAAATGCAGCGGTAACCTGCCTGGCCTCCAGTGCTTGCAGGACATGATGCTTTGTTCCCAAACTCAAGCGCAGCTCTACTGGATCACCTGAGCCCTAAATTGATGATGCTTCCATAAATGGATTCTTCTCTTCTGAAGGAAAGACAAAGATAAAATGTGGGTCTGGATTTTTAGAACTTCTAACAATAGCTATAGCTCTCTCACAGGTAAGAAGGGTCAAAGCAAAAATACTTAGGAAGATGTTGGTTTGAAAACTGTTGAAATGATTTCTAGAAAAACAAAGGCTGTGGCTGGTTCTTCACTGGCTTGTTGCTTTCAAACTCTATCACCATCACGGCCTCTTTCTTAGATTCAGCTCTCATAGTAGAGCAGATGGTAATCTATTTGTGAATATAGGGCACTCTGATGACTCTTTCTATCCTTATTACTTTAATTTCTGCACACAATCTAGATGACGTAGTTCAGAAACATTGGTGAATTAATGAAAATATAAGCAATTCCTCAGCAAACATTTAAACATAACTGAGGCAGAAGTGATGATTCGCTTGTTGAATAACAAAAGACCATAATGATTACAGCGGTGACATTATTCCAGCATGTGGGATTTCAGAATAAGTATGTTAAACCTTGAGATACAATCTTTTCCTCCAAAGCAGCATCCTCTTTCATGTGAAAATGAGAGAAATTAAATATAGACAGACAGATAAAAAGGATTTACTCCATTTTCAAGGTAATTTATTTTCAGTGCTTACTTTCTTGGCTTGATTTTCTGTATTAAACTCTATAAAAGCTCTCTTGATTAAGTTCCCCCAAGTACCACTGAGTGAAGCAGTCCGAAACATACACAGATTTGGTCATAACATGCATTTTATTCCTCTCGTCAAAACAACAAAAGAAGTCAGGAGGATATCTGAAATCACACGAAATGGACTCTAGGGAAGGAGAGACGCATTCGAATGTTCTAATATCTGACACTCACGGCGAATAAGTGCATAAGCATGATTCAGACACTTATGCCTGTAATTCAACTAAAAAAAATTCACTTTCTGTTTTAAGGATTGTGTATGGGCAGGCTTTCCTTTTCGTTTTTCCTCTGGGTATACGGACAAAACAGAACAAAGTGATGAACTATTCAAATTTACACATCATTTTGCCAAAAAACGATGTGAATGTTTATGTGAATTATATAGTACTGCCACTGTAAGTGTTGTATCAAAGAAAATTTGGATGTACATTCTTACAGAAATCTTTAAATATGAAATCTCCTTGTATGCAGGGGCAAGAGTTTTTGTTGTTGTTGTTGTTGTTGTTGTTGTTGTTTTTTAACTACTTAAACATTGATCTTTAAAATCTCCACGGGGCTGAGCCCTGACTTTGGTGGACTATGGGATCGCCCAAGACGTGGTGGGCAGGGTGCTGATGTGACTGCCCAGAGCTCTTCTGCAGACCGAAAGGCTCTTTGAGCAAGAACTCCAGCCAGTTAGAACCTGAGAAGGATCACATTTCCCATGAGATTTCTGGTATAAAAAATAAATGCATCTGAGTTCATTTCATCCTTATAACAACTTAATGGTACAGGTTAGATGAGTGGTACTGTCTTCACGTTACCAGTGAGGGGAAAAATGAGGGTTGGGGACATTATCTGACTTACATAAAATCATAGATCTATTAAGAGACTTAGCTGGGGCAAGACACCCATTCAGTCTACTGGGTTAATGAACTTTCTGTTATAAAAGTTCTTCTCAACCTTTTAACCAACGTGCTTCTTTTCTTGCCTTTTGGTGTGTAGGATTTATGTTTTGAAAAATGTTGTCAATTAAATGAAACACACTTATCAAATAGTGTCCTGAAGCCTCACCACAAGTAAATGCAGATTTCCCTTGTGGACTGGAATGTGCAACAGCTTGTGTGAACTTCTGACTCTCAGGGCAGTCAGAGACTCACAGTCCCAAACCCACCCCACCTGTCCCCTGGAAGACAACCTCAGGGCTTATCGGTCCTTTACACACTGGTGTCAATTTGACAAGTTTCCTTCCGTGGCTTGTGAAGCCTGGGCATGGTATTTGGATGACAGTAGAGGGACATGAAACATTTCAGAGCAATTAGATGCTAGGTTAAAGACTACTGGAGGCAGAGAGGGGAATGAAGATAGTGTATGCTTCACAGTTTTTTTCCCAGTGCTGATCTTGCTTCACATAAAAAATGAAAAACAACCCTGAGACAATGGTCACAATTTGATGACTAAAGTAAATGGTTCACTGCAGGTCAGATGGATTATTTTTAGCCTTCATAATGAGCAAATCAAAGCATTGCCTGATTGACGTGGTCAAATAATGCACACTTGACTATAAAAGTAACTGAACATGACAGACAATTTGAACTGTGCCAAATTAGCATGACATTTGTGTGTGTGTGTGTCCTGACTTCATGAGAGCATCTTGTTTTAAACCCACAATGGCAAACTTCTAAAGAAATGTTAAAAGCATAGCAGACTCAATCCTCAACCGGAACATTCTGAAAATGCAATTTACTCAATAGTAAGTAGGGCAGTAAGGAAACCCCTGACTAATATAATTCTGTGAACACTATATAGAGTTAGGAAATGTAATTCTACTTTATTAATCAACTACACATTATGAAATACAGTTATGTCTTAAGTTAGCAATTAAATTCATACAATAGAATAATATTCGTCAAAGACATTACATGTTAGCTTTATAGTTTTTGCATTTTCTTTTGCACCTTGAATAACTTTTATTTTGTACAATCTGAACTCTTTAACATATCATGTCTTTTATAATGGATGGTCAGACAACCATTACTGTTTCATGTAAAACCGTATTTTACCTATTTAGTCAGACAAAGTGAGAGCCCCTCGGTCTTTCCTTGTTCTTTCATTTAATTGAATCGTTCAATAGGACTGCCCAACTTCCCTTTAAACTCTTCCTACACCTATCAGCTTAATGAATTCCTATTTATCATTTATGATCTTTGCAAAGTCTTTCATTATCTCCTCCCTTTCCACTTCAAGCAGAGCTAGCTATGCTTTTTTCTTTGATCTTGTGACATAATTTTTTTTGATAGAACTCCTTTAGTATGGTCTTTTTCATATTTCATTAGCTGTCTACAAACTGTCCCTCAACCATCCCGATCCCAGAAAGAAAGAACCATAGTATATTGATTTCAGAATCCCTAGAGTTTCACTCAAAACCTGACACAGAGTGGGTGTTCAATAAATATTTGTTGAGTAAATGTCTTAGGTCAGGCTTCCTAGAGGCAGAGCCTGAGACTGAAATTCTTTTGCAGTGATTTATTGACGGAGAACTCTCAGGAGAAACCATAAGTAAGCGAGGGAAGTGGGACAGGAAGCGGGGAAAGGAACTAAGCAAATAAGCCACCAGATGAGGTCTTCCCCAGCTGATTCCAAGGTAGCTCTGGAGTATGAGGGACACCCCACAGTTGTCATCTCATGAAGCAGGAGGATTGGCCTTCTGTATCTGATATCATTCCGTTATGAGCCATGGGCCTCCTGAGAAAAGGGGAGACAAAAAGTCCCAGACATTTCCAAGAAAGACAGCTCAGTTTGATCAACAAGCCTCTGGAGAAGGGTACAGTTATGTGAAGTTATCCATCATTACTCAGAGCAGCCAGGGGAGGGACCTGGATAAGGTAACACTAATGTCAAATAAAAAAAAAATAGGCCCATTCTCCAAAGTACTGTGAATAATGATCCATGTGGAATAGAATGACTAATGTGGAATACTGGAAAGAATTCAAATTTCGGAGTCAGACACCTGGTCCAAATCCCAATTTTGCCTGTGTAACCCTGCGACAGGTCACCACACTGCTCTGAGTCTCAGTTTTCTCCTCAGAGTAAGAGTGGTGATAAATCTATTTCATGTGACTCTGGTAAAGTTTAATATAAAATTCTACTCAGATTCTGCGACAATGAGAGTCCTTCCCCACGTGTTAGAGATATTTTTAAAATATAGGGTGCATAACAGAGAAAAAGCTAGACTGGCTCTCTGTTTCAGCTCAAAATCCACATCAGAAACGTTAGGTAAAGTTTCCCCTTCCTCAAATAACTCTTCATCATTAATCTAATTTGCTTTCTTTAGAGCACTAGTCACTATTTAAAATTGTCTACAATGATCGCCTCTTTTGTTTTTTATTATCTGCTTTTCTCCCAAAGTGAAATCTAATCCATTCTTTTTCCAGAAAATTAGTTTTGTGTAAATAAGGTTTTAAATACATTGCATAACATTAAAGAATAAAGAATAAATAAAAACTGAAGGGGACAAAAGCAGAAATCGTTACTTAGCATGGCATTGGACAGCTGTTTCTAGTAACAGCCAAGCTACATGACTGACACATCAGTTGAACTAGTTAGCTTGTCAGAAATTTAACTCTGATAAAAGGTTAGCCTCATATTTTGGTGTTTGGACATCGATTAGCTAGAAAATGTCTGGTCAAAAGACTTAGGTGGCAAATCGATGTCCTATTACTTCACTGGAGAAAGGTGGCTGCTAAGCTCCGCCCACCTGGATGTTTGACTACCAAAGGCTTCCTCTAGTGGCATAGCTGCCTTACCACAATCCTCTCCTCCACTTCACTAAAGGCTGTTTAGCTGGTGGCATTCTCTTAGGGCAGGGAGCTCTGCAGGGGGACAGCCATGAGCTTCTGGACAGACACAGCCGTCTCTGATCGTGGGGTTCTGGGTGTGGCTGGACAGTCACGTGATTGCTTTTTTCCAGGCTGGACACTGCCAGGCACCTACCGCTTGATCCCTTTTTAAATGAGGGACGTCAAGACTAGACAGCATGGCTCATTTCAGTTTATTGCAGGAAGGAGTTACACTAGTCCGAGTTAAAAGCAGATCCAATGGTTACATTATACAAGCTGTAAGGTTTTTAAACTTGTGACAAAGGACAGAAGGGAAATTGTACTCATTTTAAGTAAATCCTCACTTAAGTTTCAGTGAGCCCAAGCACTTAACCCCAAGAACCTTCAGCTGGTGTCCTTAGCCAGTCTGATCTCACCCTGACTTGCATCAGCAAAGGGGTAGAAAGGGGGGAGGTTCTGACAGCTGATACAAAAGAATTCCTTTTAGGGAAAAAGCCTTTAGAAAGTGGGAGTTTGTGGGATGGAGAGATGGAGGGTAGAGGCTGAGGAGTTCAAGGCATGGTTGCTGAGTCACCAGCCACAGCTCAGTGACTGGGGCCAAATCTAATCCTTGTAATAGCTGCTTCTTTCTTGTTCAATGCAGATTCTTTTGCGTAAAACCCTACCGGGCATACTGTTGGTAGTAAATACCACCAAGGGAGGGGGAGGGGGCACACACACACAAAAACAAAATTACCTTCTAGAGGGTGGGATCTTTGTAGTACATCCTTCCTCCGCTAGGTGAGTGTTCTAGGAACCCATGTGTATCAGTGTTCCACCTGGCGTCGTTGTGAGAGGCTGTGTTGGGCTTCAGTGAATTTTCTTTTTTAAGACTCTTAACATGTTATCCCACTTCATGATGGGCGATTTACAAGCGCACCTGCCCACATGGTGTTGAGTGGTCAGCAGTTTTTGACCAAAACCAGCCCGATCCCCATTCCCTACCCTCTCTATTCACCAGATCTTACCCCAAGGAATTTTTTCGTTTGTCTCCCCAGATGAAAAAAAGTCTTCAAATGGACATTTTGCTGATGTGGAAGGGGTGAAACAAAAAATGGCAGAAGCACTAATAGGCATCAAATTGATGCTTTCAAAACTGTTTTGAGCAGTGGGATAAACATCTCAATAAGTTTATTGCATCAAAGGGTACTTTGAAGGTGACTAAAGTTTAAACATATAAACATAAACACACAAGTTTTTATAAATACATTCTGGTATTTTGGGCCCCCCTTGTAAATTACTGATGGTCTTGGTGATATTTTAAATTACCTTATCAAAATCTCACACTTATCTTCATTTAGAGTTGGAACTAAACGTGTTCCCACTTAGTAGGGATCAAAGGTCACACCTGCTGTAGTTGTATTGTGACCTGTCTGAGCACGCTTAGTCTCAAAGAGACACACATGTCACTAGTATTATTATTCACTTAGCCATTAATTATGACAAGTCTCAGCTGACTCATTTTCAGATTCCCAATTCAAGCAAAGTTTCACAAGTTCTATGCACTTTACAATATTACTGCTAGTTAATGAATACAGTCAGGGGAGACAAGACAAAGAATTGCCATATAATTCTTGAACTAGTATGATAACATAAAAATTATACTGCATATTTGTATGGTTTTTCTATGTTCATTATCATATTTTATGTTGTGAATGTCTGAACAGTAGCATGTTGCTTATCCATTTTATTTTTTTAAATTTTCGGCTGGGCTCTAACTTACTTTTTTCTGAGGTCTGTAAACATACATAAATATGAATTTATATTTTTCTAAATTATGACATCTTTAAGATGTTGTGGATTCTTAATTTGCTTCTTTGTGCAAGTTAGATGTAAATAGCAATCCCACCCACTGTATTTATTGATGCAATATACCTGAACGTGGAACCCAGGATGACTAAAGTCTGAATGAGTACTAATACCAATGTCAATCAAAAGAACAAGGAAAGAAGAGGTTGGAGGTTTTATATAATTACATGAACACGTGATGAATACCTGAGGACTTCTGGTATTTACACGTATTTACCATTGACCCAGTCCCTGATGGATGTAGATGTATCAGAGGCAGCAGATCTTGCTTTGCCTCCTTCCTTCTCGATCCACCGATGCACCTGCAAGAAGTGATTCAACTCTGACACTAAAGACTAAGAAAGTCAAAGAATATGGAATAACTGCCTGAGGAATATAGTTCTCCTTGTTTTTTTATGTTAATATATTTTTATACTAACAATACTAAGGGCTGTATTCCCTCTATGCATTTTAATAGTCTTCTTGGATATACATGAAAAAAATCCTGCAGAATGCAAACATACTACAGACCAGCTGAATCTGATATCATGTATTATCAGGTGGTTTATCAAATATATTTATTGAGAAAATAAAATATATTCAATGATTTAAAGATTACACACTGAGTTAACTTTATTTACTTTTGGTCTCACATCTAAATTTGAAATGGACATGGTGAATAACTAGACTGTATCTCATTTAACATCTGAAATGTTTGTTCATTCCAAAGTGATAGATGACTTTTGTAAAGTATAACTGAGTCCATACTTTCTGAATTAGAAAGTTGTTTCTCTTCATTTTCCAAATTAATTTTCAATGACAATTTAATGGGTAAAGGGGAAAAAGAAACACTGAAAAAGAAAATGAAAGCTTTCATAGACTCTTAGAATGAGTAAGAAAGAACCTTTCAGATAAAGGCCTTGGACTGTCAATAAAAATGCAAAAAATGTGTAAGAGTGAAATGAAAGAATATGAAATTCTCCAAACTTCTGCTGAAATTTCATTGCATTTTCTAATTAAACAACTCTTTTATGAACTGCTCACTGTGTCAGGCAACTTTTCCTAACTGAAGTTGCTCCAAGAAATAAGCAAGTAAGGAGTTTGTGATTTTTATTCTACATCCTTGTCATTTTGGAAAACTTCAAAATTTGAAACGTGGTTTTCATCCTTTGTTTCCTAGAATCTTGCTTTTATATTATGAATTTACAGTAGTTACTGAATTTATCTTAACATTGACTTTATCCAAAGATAATGGCATTAACCAAACTACCGTATGACTGAGGGCTCCTGTGACTGTTTGGGTTATCCACAGATTTGGCTGCTTCTGGATTTGCAAATATCAATTTCACATGCCAGCTTTAAAGTTTTCTGTGCTGTGTTAGCTTGCTAAGTGTCTGACTTTCTTTGCATCCAAAAAGAAGATACTAAGGCACATGAGACGTGCAATGGCTTGGCTGTTTTGGGATGATATTTGCAAGGTCCTTTAAACATAAATTTCTATTTTCTAAGTAAAAATTATAAAAAAAAAGAAATTTACTTTAAAATTTCAAGACAGTAACTGATGGGTCTCATGACCAGTGTGAAGTTTACTGGTCTATGTTAAATGGTGCTTATTTGGTTATATACTAATCTAATATCTACATACACATTAAGCACATTATATTACTGACCAAGCATAGATTGGGTTGGCCAAAAGTTTGTTTATTTTTTTCCATAAAATAAAAGACACATTTTTCATTTTCACCAATAACTTTATTGGTTTTTTGAGTACGTCGGCTATGTCCCATGTGGTATAACATTGATTGTTCTCAATTAATGTCTTGATTTGATTGCTGTCAACTTCAACTGGTCTACCTGACCGTGGAGCAGCCTCCAATGAGAAATCTCCAGCACAAAACTTTGCAAACCACTTTTTAATTTTTTTTTTTTTGCATTTTTTTCCAGTACAATTTAATCCCCTTATACCCGCCTCCCCTTCGGCAATCACCACACTGTTGTCCATGTCCATTAGTCCTTTTCCTCTTTTGCTCAATCCTTTCACCCATTACTCTCTCCCCAGCTTAGCTGTCATCCTGCTTTCTATCTATGGCTCCATTTTGCTTGTTAGTTTAGTTTCTTCATTAGATTCCACAAAAGAGTGAAATCATATGGTATTGTCTTTCTCTGACAGGCTTATTTCACTTAGCACAATGATCTCCAGGTCCATCCATACTGTCGCAAAGGGTAAAAACTTTCTTCTTTTTTACAACCAAGTAGTATTCCGTTGTATAAAAGTCCCACAGTTGTTTTATCCACTCATCTACTGATGGACGCTTGGGCTGCTTCTATATCTTGGCTATTATAGATGAAGAGGGGTGTGTAAAAGACCCGTACTCAGAAAATTATAAAACACTGATGAAAGAAATTGAAGAAGATACAAATAAGTGGAAGCACATACTGTGTTTGTGGATAGGAAGAAATAACGTCCTTAAAATGTCCATACTACCTAAGGCAATGAATACATTTACTGCAATTCCTATCAAGATTCCAATGACATATTTCACAGAACTAGAACAAATATTTCAAAAAATTTTATGGAACCACAAAGGCACCATATAGCAACAGTGATCCTGAAAAAGAAGACGAAGTTGGAGGAATCATGCTACCAATTATCAAACTATACTATACGGTCATAGTAGTCAAAACAGCATGGTGTTAACATAAAAACAAACACATGGATCAGTAGAACAGAATGGATAGCCCAGAAATAAACCCACACCTTTATAATCAATTAATATTCAACAAAGGAAGCAAGCACATACAATGGGCTAAAGACAGCTCATTCAATAAATGGTGTTGGGAAAATTGGACAGATATGTGCAGAAAAATGAAACTAGACCATCTGCTTATATTACACACAAGAATAAATTAAAAATGAATCAAAGACATAAATGTTAGACCTGAAACCTTAAAAATCCTAGAAGAAAACGTAGGCAGCAAACTCTTGGACATAGCTCATTACAATATTTTCACATATATCTCCCCAGGCAAGGGAAACAAAAGAAAAAATAAACAAATGGGACTACATCAAACTAAAATGTTGTGTACACCAAAGGAGAACATCAACAAAATAAAAAGACAATCCAGACTTCCGCCAAGATGGCGGCGTAGGTGGACGCACTGCACCACCGCTCACAACCGGAGAGTTTAAACAACGAACTCAATAGTGAAAAATAAACAACCAAAATGGACAGAATCGAACTGAAGGGAAGTCCGACACCCAGGAAGTTGGGGAGGACGTACATCCAGGCCGGTAAGCGGGGCAGAACCGAGCGGAAGAGAGGAGTGAGAGGCAGTTTGCCCGGAGGAACTCACCCCGGGAGCGCCTAACCAAAGCACGACCCCGAGCAACGGGTGAACCTCGCAGGCCGGCGGCATAACTGGAGAGGCCAGTGGGAACCAGCAGGACTGAGACTGGTGGAAAAGGCAGTGGGGAACTGGGGAGCAGAGGGTGATAGGGAGTGGCGGTGAACAGCAGACGCCATTGCTCCCTCCCAGGCCCCGCCCCCAGAGGAAACGTCACAAAAAAGCGACCCAGGTTACCAGGCACCAACAAACACCTAAAACTCCGACAGGTGCGCCAAGATAAAAAATGATGAAAATGGCCAAAACGAAAGATCAGAACAAATTACAACTAACGAACGAAGAGATAAGCCAAATTAACAGATGCCCAGTTTAAAACACTGGTAATCATGATGCTCACAAAACTGGAAGAAATAGTTGAACACATGAACAAAACGATAAAGATAACGGAGGAAGATTTACAGGGAACCAATAGGGAAAAAAAAGGAAGCTGGGACTCAACCAATGGGGTGGACCAGAAGGAAGAAACAAGAATTCAAAAAAATGAGGAGGGACTCAGGAACCTCAGAGACATTTGTAAATGACCCAACATCCGGATCATATGGCTGCCAGAAGGACAAGAGGAACACCAAGAAATTGAATGTATTTTTGAACAGATAATGAATGAGAACTTCCCAAATCTGACAAAGGAAATAGGCTTCCTGGAAATCCAAGAAGCTCAGAGAATCCCAAAGAAGTGGGACCCAAAGAGGAACACACCAAGGCACATCATAATAACATTACCCAAGGTCAAGAATAAGGAAAGAATCTTACAAGCAGCAAGAGAAAAGGAGACAGTTACCTACAAAGGAATTCCCATAAGACTGTCAGCGGATTTCTCTAA
>PVJI01022573.1:0-25273 GCA_004026765.1 Micronycteris hirsuta | reverse complement strand
GCTCCTCTTGTCCTTCTGGCACTCCCATGATCCGGATATTCGGTCTTTTATAAATGTCTCTGAGGTTTCTGAGTCCCTCCTCATTTTTCTGAATTCTTGTTTCTTCCTTCTGGTCCATCCCATTGGTTTGAGATCCAACCTCCTTTTTTTCCCTATTGGTTCCCTGTAAATCTTCCTCCATTATCCTTATCGTATTCTTTATCTGTTCAACTATTTGCGTCCACCTATTTTCCAGTTTTGTTAGTGGCGCAATTCGCGGAGTGAGTGAGACCCTCCGTGAGCGCTGCTTCCTCCGCCCGTCTCTGCCTTGCTTACTGGCCTGGATGTTCGTCCTCTCCTACCTCCTGGGTGTCGGACTTCCCTTCAGTTCGATTCTGTCTGTTCTGGTTGTTTAACTCTTTGCTACTGCATTCCTTGTTCGGACATTCTGGATGTGCGGGCAGCGAGTGCGACCACCTACGCTGCCATCTTGGCGGAAGTCTGTTGGTACATGAATGAGTCTTGAAAACATTACCCTTCTAGTACTGGAAAATGGCACTGTGTCCTCTTCTTGAATATGGGCTGGTCCTTTTACCTGCTTTAACCTACAGTATTTTTTTTTATCATAATACATGACTCCAAGCAATTTTTAGTGCTTTGGGAGAGGACTTCCTTTTCAACATCAAACTATTTACAACTCTGAAGGAAGACTAATTAGGCAAAAGTAGAGACAAACAAACATAACCACAATGACAATACAATGCAAGGCAATGGGGTGCTTTCTGGAAAGTAAATGCTTTCAAGCTGCATTTAAAGACATTTAGCATTACTCATCCTTTAAAATAGTGTCTTAAGGCTCAGGGACCTGAGTTTCTCCTCTCAGTGAATCTACTGCATGTGATCTATGCTTCCCAGTGCTTCAGAGGAATACTTTAAACTGTCTTATCTTCTGGCTCCCTATTGCTTTATTCAGTCGATCCAGCCTATTATTAAACCCATCTATTGAGTTCTTAATTTTATTTTTAGTTCTGAAAGCTATTTTTATCCCATTCCTTCCTATAGGTTTTAGTCATTAAAAGGAAGTCTCCATTTTAGTGATCTACTATTTTAAACATAATCACATTTTACACCCACGTGTAATAATCTGGGGTCACCTAAAGTTCTATGTCTATGGTTTGTTTTGAGCCTCCAGTGCTATTTTTGGTAATGGGTTTTAATGAAATGTTGAACAAGGTGTATTAAAAAAATTATATTGCCTCAAGATGATATTTTTCTCCAGAGAAGATTCATCCCATTTTCTGGAAGGCAGACAAGGGACAGACAACTTCGATGTAGTGAGAAACTTGTGGCCTCTTTATGGTATTTGTTCTACTTGTTATAAAACTAGTTCAATGGCATTTCTCAGGGATAGCTCTGCAGAGATTAAGACCAAAAGCCTGCACCTGTTACCCAGGGTTTTTCTTCCTTGTGGGTCCTGAACTTCATTTTTGTCTCCCTAGGTATAAAAGACAGTAACAGTCTCTGTCATGATTCAGCCACTTTCTTCTTGGTTTCATATACTTTTGCTCTGTACAACTCTATGAGCAAATACCTGGATGGGAAAACCTGTGCCTGGTGTTAGTCTTACTTCTTTGTGTCTCCTTCCTCCTGGGACCTGGATCCCTTAGTGCTGCCTGTCTCTACAACCTTGAACTCCAATATTTACTCCTCAGCCTTGGGAATTTCCTAAAGTTCTGATGATTTCTTTATATCAAAAACGGCTTCAAAAGTGGCTTCAAAAGTGGCTTTCGGCCTGGCTTATCAGCTTCTTTTCTCATGTCAAGAATGGGAAGAGGCTCTGAGAAAAAGTGCAACACTAGGAATGCTGGGCTCACTTCAATGACATTTCCTTCTCTCCAGGTTCTAATCCCTCAAGCCCTAGCTGCCTCAGAACCTCTCTCAGACCTCTGAACAGACTTATTTAAAAGTTAATCTTTATCTGGTTGATTTTGACTGGATAATTGGCCTGTTGCATGCTTTTCCATTACTAACCAGCACAGAAACCTCTGTACGCAACTTGGAAATGCAGTTTTCAAAAGGAGTCAAGATGCAAGTGCTCATTTCTCAGGTGTCCAATTATTTTTGACCAAGGCTAGCCATTCAATTACAAGCTAACATAACCTGGCATATTTAACATATTCTTACGCACTTTTTGCATAATTTTTGATATCTTAAAACAGAAATTTCTCTTGCACCATTTCTCTTGGGTGAGGAGTAACATTTTCTATCTCCTTGTATTTTCCAGCCTCACATGTCTTTCAATGCACATTAGTAACATCAGGTAATAAATAGGAAGCACAGGCATATATCCAACTGTGTTTTTCAAAACTCCATAATGTTAATAATGGTTATATATAAAATGTCTTAGACTCATAATGAAGTTTATTAACTGAATTTTCCTACATGTAAAAAATTTCTTTGGTAGGATTTCTCAGCGACCTTAATGTACTAATAGGAATTGTGAATTTATATGTGTGTGTGTACATATATATGCATGTGCATATATATAATGTATACTGTTTCTCAAATTTATATGACAAAAAATCATTTTTCGTAAAGTATCTGAAGGATAAGCATATAAGCATACTAGAGAAAAGCTTTGGAAAACATAATCTTTTTTTTTAATCATTGTATTACCCATGGGATAAACTTTGAGAGTTATATTAATGCAAAATAAAATCTGTGAAACATCACTTAAGTTCTATGCTTTTTAAATTTAATTTAAAGTTTTATAAAAAAAATTGGTGACCAGAACATAAGCAATTATATTGTTTTATATGATTGTTAAGATTAAATAATAAATGTTATGAGACCTAAATAAAGTTAATCATAAGAAAATGGTAAAAACATGTCTCAAGAGAGGATTTTGCGATCTTTTACTCTGGCAAAATTGCAACTAAATTCCCCTAAAGAAAATAAATGTAATTAAATGTAAGACTAGGATTCATTCGAGAATGGCAAATTTGGGAGTGGAAAATAAGTTTATAGACATAGAAATGACAGCATAGTGTTCTTTGAACTTATATCTGAGGGAATTAAGCTCCTTCTCTCTCATCAACACATCCTACCACCTCCAGCAAAGTTTGGGAAGAGGATCAAACTTTGAGTAGGAATTTAAGTAATGCCCAAGAAGGGCTCAAATAAATGCCTTAAATGGATTTTGTGTAGTTAAAAACAGACATTAAGAGACCTTATAAATGCATAAATACAATATACATTTTCTCCTCCAAATTATTTCTCAGAAAAAGCTGTGTGAGATTTTTTCTTGTTCCCAAGTGCCCACTGCACGCCTCTAAGAGGATTTTATATCTTCACCAGTTTCTATATAACTCACAGGGCAAGCTATGTAGAATGGGATGACGACACTTCCACATACCAATGATGTTGATCATGGCCATCTGACTTGCTTTGATCAGTGGAATATGAGTAGATGTGATTATAAAATATCTAAACAAATGTTCTTTGTGCTGCTAAACAGTTGATCCATGGGAATGCATGTCATTGGTAGAGACTACTTCTCCTGCCTGAATCTCAGAATAAAGAAGATACATAGAACAGAAAAGCACAGAACTGCCATATAATGTGAATAAGAAATGAACCCTGTTGTGGTAAATCATTAGGATTATAATTTTGTGTTACTGCAGCAAAACCTAGTAAAAGTTGACTGATACAAAATTATAACTTTGCAAGTCTTCACAAATTTTCTCATTCAAAGGGTGCTGTTTAAATTACTTGAAAAAAGTTCTTATTTAGTAAATTTAATATTTTGAAAATCAAACAAGGCTAATTTTGGATGTCTCTAGAGTTCTCCAGGGAATTGATTTAAAAATATGCACTAAGTTAACACAAACTTAGTAATTATTCCTAGAGATGTGAACTCACAATTGCTCAAGCTACCAATATAGAAATGCCATACGGAACCCCAGCTATCCCAGCCATCCTAGCCCAAGTGCCAAACATGCGACTGGAGAACACTTCAGGTGACTCTAGTCTTAGTTGCTGTCTTACTACAAACATATGAAAGACCTAAATGAGAATTTCCTTAAGCTCATCAACCCTAGACGTTCAAGGAATAATAATAATATAATATAATACAATATAATATAATATATAATATAATATAATAATAAACTAATGCTATATACAGTACAAATAACCACTATATTGCTTAACCCAGAAACTTGATCCTTCTTCATTATTACTGGCCACAATGCATTCAAATCTCAGTGCCTGAGCATAAGAATATATTTATATTTATGTATATATAAATGCATATATACATAATGTGTAACACATTTATACAAATGCATTCATATATATCATGAATAAATTAAACTTTTTTTCTATATTTCAAAGAAACAGATGTATAGTTTCACTAATATAGAAATAATTTATGTTGCTTAGATAAAACCAGATTCTAGGAAGTATCCTACAAATGGTTTTTGTGTGTTTATAGAATATTCTGAGGCTCAGAATTGCCCAATTACATGTGCTCCTATGACCCAAGATGACCCCAATTCTTAGTTAAATAAATAATAATACCTACAAGTTCAGTTTGTGCTCTGTAGTCGCAGACTACAGCATTGAACCCAAACCATTTTTCAAGAAGTAAATATGAAACCGGATATACTCAAAGATAATAATAGGTTTTGGTGTGGTTTGTTATGCAGAATTAGAAAAACTAAACAGGATTTTATACCTTAGGCTACAGTAGAAGTTACATTTGGCATAGCAAATTAAGTGCATTTTTCTCATGTTGCCTTTTTCTTTAGTTTTTCCCCAAAGACTTGTAACTACATAAAATTTGTGTGGTAGTGCTATTAGGGGAAGTGAGGCATGAGCTATGCCTTATTGAAAGTAACAAGAACATACTGAGGAAAATCATAATTTCTAAATGTGTGTTGTCACCAGCCTCCAGGCAAAATAGAGATACCAAGGAGAAGAGTGCACCGCCACCCAGTATCTGTGGTGTAGCAAGTGACTGAGCACCATACAAAAAACAACCCCCCTGAACAGCCATTGCTCTTTACAAATATACTAGACAAATATAACTACAGGGAAGGAAGAATTGACCTGAGCGCAAGTGTAATGTCCGTATTCATGCCATATAGAAATCAGTCCCTACCTGTTCTTCAATAGTAGAGAAGAAATGCACCCGGCCTCTGCACACTTCCAGTTCTGGTTCCATATGTATTTATTGAAGAGTGGTTTGGACTGGAGGCCACATATAGACTGCGACCGGGGAGTACACACTGAACTTGTAGATCTTATTAACAGTACATTCATACAAGAACCCTAAAACTGTATGAAAGCAATATGAAAGATTTTTGTACTTGTAAGATTGTATCAGCTGGATCAAAGTTTTGTTTAGAATATATACGTGTAAAACATACACACACACACACACACACATATAAATATACAACATGTTCAGGTACTTTCAGTTAAAGAAATGCATGGTGAGCAGGGAAAAATATGGTATGAATCAAGTGTGATTTCTAAGTTTCTGGCTTAAGCAACATGAAGATTGTTTGTGCTATATATCAAATTATAAAATACCAGATATAGTACATTTTCAGATGGGGATGATAAGTTCAGTTTAAACATATTGAATTTAAAATGTCTACTATGAATCCAAAATAAAATGTCAAGTAGATAGCTGGCATTATGTGGGTTTGGTTCAAGGGGCAGATGTCTGGACTGCATAGACTTGTAAGTTTTCAGTCATCAACAAATAGATGGTCACTGAGGCCGCAAGAGAGATGAGACAATCGAGACAGTACAGAATATCTAAGCAAAAGTCTCAATGGGATTGAGTGGAAGTGAGAAACTGGCTAACTAGGTTAAGCACGCATCGTTAGAGAGGTAGGAGGAAAATCAGAAGCAGTGAGTATCATGGCTAGAGGCAGGAGAGTTTTTCTAAAATAACATTGTTGATAATTGTGGCGGATCCTGTCCTGCAGAATCCATATGCTGTGGCCGATTTGTAAGTAAATGCACACAGACTACGTAAATCCTGTGGAAAAAGGGGGACTGCACGGCCACTTTCTCAAGGGGAGAGCTCCTTTAAGTGCCTCGGCCACTCTCTCAAGAGGAGAGCCTGCAATCCTTGCCTTGACAGGCTTTTATTGGCTTTCTCATAGCATATATCAAAGAGGGTTTTCATTCATTATACTTAGGTTTGCTTTAGGTAATTACTTTTTACACATATCGATGGAAAGGATGTTACAGATTACTTCTTACAGACTAACAAGGAAAGAATGTTGCAAATGCAAGGGAATGATAAGAGTAATTGGTGTGGTTACACTTCAGTCCTTGGGAGAATTAGCACAGATTTCAGGAAGCCATATCAAAGATACGCAGCAAGCATTCACTGCCTCTATCCAGAATGAGAGAGTTTTAGCCAAGAGCAAGTCACAAAGCAGCCTAGGTATAATGCAGGCCTGATTTCCCATGAGAGAACTGATCTGTGGGTTTGGCATCCTGCGTGCCACGACACGCATATGGGCTTTCCCATAAGGCTGAGCTGCAGTTGCCATTTGCCAGGCAGATGGGTCCCCAACAGATAATGTCAAATATTGTTGAGTCAAGCTGTTGGATTTAATGATATGAAGGTCATTAATAATCCTGACTGCAATAGTTTTTGTAAAATAATGGTATAAAATTCAGATAAGTCTTAGTTACAGAATTTATAGAATATTAAAAAAATTAAAGTAGAAACTATAACTGTCTTTAGAATGTTGACTATGAAATGAAGGAAAGACAGGAGAGATAGCTGGTATGGTATATTAAGTTGAAAACCATTTTATCACTTTTTATTGATTGGAATGTTAATTTTGAACCCTTTCCTGGGTATTTAGAATTATTTGTTGGCTTTATATGATGTGTGAAACACCAAGCAGTATATTGTGGGCACAAAGAAATTTAAAAATATATTAAAAATTATGTTTGTTGGTTTACTAATTTCAATGAGTATCACATATTATTATTATTAACAACTGGAGTGTAAGTTCATTGTCCTGGATATTTCCTCCAAAGTTCCTTACATATGGTGTATCATACTCAGTCCACTCACACTACCTCCCTAGAACTGAATCCATGCAGCTTTAGCCCTGTAATATCTGACATTTTCTACTGGAGGTAACTGTTTCCCCATCTTGCCAATGATGATCAGGGACGTGATTAATATGATGTTTTTCCTTATTCTCTTGCCCTGTTTTATATGACTTCAGTTCTCGAGCACCCTAGCAAATAGGAGAACTGTGTTTTAACTATGGTGATCTGGAATCCATCTTGAGAGGGCTGGTACAAGGTGCCCCTTTATTTCTGCCCCTTTATAAGTCCTCTTAGGAGCTGTGAAAGTAAAAACAAAACAAAACAAAACAAAATCAAACAAAAAACTGATCCTTAAAAAAGTTCTGCCTACATTAGCTTAAGTTTCTGATGTGCAGAACTGAGGAGTGAACAAAAGTTCATATAAATCAGACACTGGCTTATATTGTATCTTGAAATCTGAAACTTAGAAGGGACACTAGAAATGTTTATATAAAGCCAACTCATCAAAGACAGATACACACTAAGTCAGCTGATTGGAACAGCAAATGTGCTTCAGGTATCAACATGTGATCTTGGTCTAGCACTTCTTTCTTTAAACTAGTATCCTTAGTTTCTTCAATTTTTCATTTCATGGAATGACCCAAGGAGACCATCAAGATACTGAATGGAAATTGCAGTGGTTTGAATTATGTTTCCCCAAAAGACAGGTCCAAGCCCTACAGCTGTGCACTGGTTAATGCGATCTTATTTGGAAATGTGGTCTTTCCAGATGTAATTAAATTAAAGATTTGAGAACATATCATCCTGGATCTAGGGTGGGTGTAAAACTTCACTGTTTGGTGTTCTCATAAAAGAAAGGAGAAGGGGATGTGTGACAAACAGAAATACAAAGGGATGAAGTCCATCTCAGTCAGAATTGGAGTGATGGGTCTACAAGGCAAAGAAATGCCGAAGATTGCCGACAACCACCAGGAGTTAAAACAATAATAAAAATGGCGTGGAGCAGATAGTCCCTCACAGAACCCCAACGGAAGAAACCCTGCCAACTCCTTGATTTCAGACTTTTGGCCTCCAGAAACAAGAAAAAATAAGTTTGTATTATGTTGAGCTACCAAGTTTGTGGTAATTTGTTAAGGAGTTCTAGAAATACAGTGTAGATGTGTGTGTGTGTGTTTAATATTGTTTACATTGTTAATTCCTCTATCAAAAATGGCAATTCAGAATTTTGCTGTAAATTAATATAAAGTTCATTGATTTCTGTTTTCAGAAATTAAGCGTATCCTATCAAAATAAGAATACAATTTTTTCAGGCCCTGGCTGGTGTAGCTCAGTGGATTGAGCACGGGCTGGGAACCAAACGGTCCCGGTTCGATTCCCAATCAGGGCACATGCCTGGGTTGCGGGCCAGGTCCCCGTGAAGGCCATGTGAGAGGCAACCATACATTGCTGTTTCTCTCCTTCTCTGTCTCCCTCCCTTCTCCTCTCTCTAAAAATAAATAAATAAAATCTTAAAAAAAAAAGAATACATTTTTTTCAGGTTAAAATTTGTTTTTAACCTTTTAAAATATCTGTGATATGTTTACTATTATCTATAGTGATTTTTAGGTTTGTAAATTACTTCAGTAATCAAACGACTTTTCTAGTTTGGAAATGTAAATTAAGTAAACATGGGTGACACTTCCCTTCTATTTCATCACCTGTTCTGAACCTTGAGTACATCAGGGCACTGTTTCTTTTACATTTACTCTTTTTTATGTAAAATAAAAGCTGTGTAATTTAATGCTTTTTAGTGTTATCAATCTCATTAAAAAAGCAGAAAGGGACTTCATTTACAAAAGCTTGTATTTTGATGGCATAGTTACAAAAAATGTAATTTATTACACTAGTTCCCACTTCAGAGCTTTTATAATTATGAAGTTTCTCCTTTCTACTATAAATTATGCTGATTATGTATCCCCTTTCCTTTGTCACCGATTTTATTTCTTGGCTGTAATCATTTTATAGAAAATTATTTGCGGTGTGTTTATGGCATGCTTCTCAAATTAGCATTTAAATATTTGTTATAGTTTTATGACACAAATTTGGGCCTATATAATGATTTATTATACCATAATCCCACAAGAAACTTTCAAACCTTTCTGGTTGTGTGATGGAATATTCCCATGAGTATACACTGGAAGAATAAAAATATTCATCAAACTTGTAAAGAGAAGGGACCTTTTAGGAAATTCTCAAGACACAAGTGTTGAATGAAAATATTCATAATAATTTCACTTAAATATGTAATTTTATAAAAGTCTTGGGCATGCATCTCAATGACCATAAAGTCAAAGAAAATGATAAATTTCATAATAAACTTATAAAGCCATTAACATGTAAATAAGCTATATTAATATGATGAATGAAACTGTTTTCTTGAAACTAAATTGGCAAGCTTTAATTTACTGATAGAAAAGTATTTGCATATTCCACATTTCACTTGAGATTTACAAGCCTATTTGGATTTAGAGCATAGTGAATCAGCAATTAAATCATCTTCATTATTATTGTTACTTTTTGATTTACCAGTTGTTTTATTTTTAGCTACTAAACCATAATTTCGATTATGTCAATTTGCTAGTGTGTACTAAAAATAGCTTTGTAATAAAAACAATTTTTAACATAAATTACATATTGGCTAAATACTATTAAATATTCTGAAAAATAAATAATTGTAAATGAAATAGTCTGTCATTTTAAATAAGATTTATTACTGGTTTTCATTGGATAGTATTACTACAGTTACAAACTTTATATTATATTTATTTAGAGTTTTTCTTAGGAATGACTGTTGAATTTATTGAACGCCCATTTGGTATCTAACAGTGGGGTGTGTTCATGTCTTGTGAGTGTGTGTGTTTAAGTAATTTTATCATATGTACAGGTTCAGATTCATGAAATCAAGACAGAATTCTTCTACCACCCAACATTTTCCTGTGCTGCCCCTCTGCAGTGGCAACCCTCTCACTACCATCTCCCTGACAATTACTGATCTGCTCTCCAGCTCTATAATTTTGTCATTTAACATTTAAGAATGTTATATAAATGGAATCATGCAGTATGGAGTCTTTTGAGACTGACATTATTTTCACTGAGCATAATACCCTTGAGCGCCACCAAATAGTTACAGTATATCAAAACTTTATTATTTGATTTTGTGGAGTAGCAGTCCCCTAGACAGATTTGCCACAGTTCATTTAACAATTCCCTCGCTGAGGTCACTTGGACTGTTTCTAAACTTTGACAATTTTACCAATAAAGCTTTACAGATAAGCTGCCATGTTAACAGGTTTTCTTGTGGATCTAAATTTTCCTTACCCTGCAATAAACGCCCCAGGAGTTTGGTTGCTGAGTTATATGGTAAATGTTAAAAGAAATTTGCAAAAAATTTCCAGAGCATCTGTCCATTTCACATTATTGCCAAGAATATCTCACAAATCCAGTAACGCTACGTCCTCACCGGCATTTGGTAACGCCACTCTTTCTTTCTTTTTGGATTTAATAGGTGTGTAGCGTTTCATCATCATGATTTCAAATTTGTATTCCCTTAGTGGCAAAAGGTGTTAAATACATTTTATGTGTATTGCTGTAATAAATAACATTTGTTGATACTGTTGAACTCACCAAAAATATCACAAGATAAATTGGTAATAAGTAAAACATTATTTAAGCTCACTGCAGTAAGGGAGAAAACCATTTAATAAAGATTTAACAGAGACTGAAAAGGAAGAATTCTAGTGAGATAATTACAAAACTTTGGTGTCTGGGCTCAAGGAATTTAAGGTAGAGGGCTAATTGAGATCAGGCAATAGATAAGATATAGTAATTTTGGGTTGGTAGACACAGCATAAAGTAAGGGCCTTGAGACAAATTTGGTAAATAAAATGTCATTTAAGAAGTGAACTGCCAACATATTCTTGGGAAGATCACCAGACCCTGTCTTTAATAAGTAGTTCTGAGATACATAGTGAAATAATTTATTGGTTCATAGTCTCATCTCTCCTGGAAAAAGTTCCAAAGTGTAGGAGGTCTGATCTTATCTAAGTCATGCTGACACCAAGGGTCTGAGTTCCCAATAACGAATTATAATTTTTCTGATATTTTAATTAGTCTTGGATCTGTAAAATAAACTCTACTTGTCCACAAAGTATTTTACTCTCTCTCAGTTATTAGCTTGCATTTTCAAAAATATGTAACTGATCTGCAATTTTTTTGTACTGTCATTTTGTAGATTTTGGTATTAGTTTTAAAATATAAATTATTATTAAACTTTTCCACATTCTGATAGATTTTAGATGATTTATAATTATTAGTTTTTAAGGGTTAGATGAACTTCATCTATAAAACCACCTGGCCATTATGCTTTTTTCTATAGGAGCTCTTTATTCAACTTTCAATTTTCTTCAGTGGAAAAAGTCTATTCAATTTTTCTAGTTCTTCTAGGGTAAATTTTTTTGTTCTGTTCCTTTCTTCTTTTTTTAATGTCCTTTATTCCTTTATTATATGTGCCCTCACGCTTGCTCCCTCTTCTTCCATCATAACCTGATTTTAGGATAGGAAAAATTATCCTCCTGAAGAGAATATATAAAGCCAGATAGTGCAGGGTTAATATCCTGTGACTACAAACTGTGTGTGGGAAAATATAATTAAATTCTCAAAACCTCAAATTATGTCATTAGTGAATGTAATACGTGTTTGTGGGGCAGCATCCAAACCACGCTTTCAGGACCGAAACACTCCTTCCCCATCTGATCACAACACCCAGCTGAGGCCCTTTGCAGGAATTGCCCTTAACCACAGAGAACTTCCTGGTCCAGTGAGGTTAGTGTGCAGATATGAAAGTCAGGCCCCTTAGGACTAATTCAGGACAAAACATCAGCTCTGGAGTGCCCATGAGATCGGCGAAGGCTCCTTTTGCAAATGCCATCAAGTTCAGCTTCTTCCTGGGCCAGCCCTTCTACACTCAGCTTCTCCCAGGCATCGTTCCTGGGAACCTCCCAGGAAACTGCCTTCAATCTCCTTCTCAGACTGTGTTGCCGGGACTATCCCACCCGAGACAATAAAATTGACATGACAGTAATGCCTACCTTGTAAAGCTGTTGTGAGCATACAATGATTAACATTGTACAGTGATTAACAATGATTTAACATACAATGTTTTGTAACATAAACACTTAACAAATGTTAGTCATTATTTTATAGGGTGTTAAAAAAAGGACCTGCTTTCTATTCAGACTTTGGCTAAAGCTACAAAACTCAGGATCAGCTTTGTGAACTGAGAAATATTATATAGTTTAAAGTAACTACTAGATATATCCATGTAGGACCTACCAAAGATATCAGAACTTCTTCTGCCTTACCTTGTCACAATCAGAAACCTCCAGTCTATGTAATGTGGCGGTGACACGCATGTCTCTGAGGGACCATACGTAAAGAGCCTGGCTCCGTGTGGGTTCCCCATGAGAATAAGCATGGATCATATCTGTAGGTTTGGAACTCTCTGGTAGGAATTTGGCAAATATGTGCTATTGACTTGCTGATCTCTGTTCAATCACCCTGGTCTTATCTGACTCCAGAATCCACTTCGTCATGTTCTGCTGATGGTAACCTTACCCCGTTCCGCCTTGTCCCATGAATATTCAATCCTATGTAATATGCCCTAAGCTCCTAATAAAAGCACGGGGCCGCCATGTTCGTGGCTTTTTTCCCTATGATAATGGGAGAAAATGCCCGTGACCCTGGCTTCATCTCATAATGTGTCTTTGTGTGTGAATCATTGATGCTTCAGGCCCAAGTCCACCCCACGGCGGATTCTGCGGGCCGGAATCCGCCACAATGTAAAACACTAGAAATGTTAAAGAAGATTGCCTGAAAGGAGTTTGTACACATATAGATATATGTGGCTTCCCTTCCTGTTCCCCACCCCAAGCATGGACACAGACTGAGTTAAGCATGGTAAAAGAGATCTGGGACAAATTCACATGCATCCCTAGAGTTTTGAGGGTAAACCTTAACAAAGAAACTGGCACCCACTTCTAATGCAGAGACTACTGAGGAAGGAATCAAGCTGCGGCTGCCTTGGATGGCAGGCAGAGGAAAGAGGAGACAGTGTTGGGCAAGCATCACTTCCACGGTTTGCTGGGCAGAGAGGCAGTTGTTACCAGTGGGGAAATCACTACTACAGAGCATTAGTGTGCCCAGTCAATGCAGTGGCTTGACAACATGGGTTCAGATTTATAGTCTTTGAGAGGTGATACAACTACAAAGTGGGGCAAAGGTAGGTTTACAGTTGTGAGTACGCAAAGCAGAGTTTATTCTTCTGCTATGGTTTATTGATTATTGTATTATTTTCTTTTTCTTTATTTATTTTTTAAATTTCATCGTTGTTATATTTTTTACATGAACTTTTAGTTCCCTTAGACCACTCCCCAGTCAATCACCACACTGTTGACCTTGTCCGTGAGTCCTTTTTCCTTTTTGCTCAGTCCCTCCGCCCCTGACCTGCCTCCCCCACTAGCTGTCATCCGCTCTCCATTTATGACTCTGTCCTCATTTTCCTTGTTAGTTCAGTTTGTTCATTAGATTCCACATATGAGCAAAGTCATATGGTATTTGTCTTTCTCTGACTGGCTTATTCCACTCAGCATAATGTTCTCCAGGTCCATCCATACTGCCACAGAGGGTAAAATTTTCTTCTTTTTTAACTGCCACGTAGTATTCCATTGTGTAAATGTCCCATAGTTGTTTTATCCACTCATCTACTGATGGACACTTAAACAGCCATGAACCTACTTTTGTCCCACCCTGCATACTCAGGTGTTGGAGAGGAAGCATGGAAGGGTTTAGACAAAAACTGCAATAGTTCTTCAAGGCACTAGGCAGGATGGAAGGTGACTTAAAAATAAATTTCCAAAGTTATAATAAATGTACCCATGAGCGAGGATGCCTACCATGGCAGGCATTGGCAACAGCCACATTATGACTACCTGCTCTGATCCTCGTCTGCACGCTGCAATGCTGAGAGAGACAACAAATGGAGCATGAGGACATTGTGGCTTCTTTAGAATATACCTGCAGATCATTCGACATTCCTCATATCGAAAGGTGGCATCTAAAGGTGGCATTTTCCCTAGCCTGAAATGGGCAAGACTTACTAAACTTTTTAAATTATCTGTATTCATGTTTTAGTGGAATAATTTTCAACTAAATTTAATGTAGTCACAACTAAATTGTGACTATATTTAATATCATATATATGGATATAAAATATTAAATAGGAAAGTTAATCACATTACACTTATAAGAGGGAAATTACTTTTATTTTAGATACATTATTTTGTGTTCTTTTCTCTTGTTTCAATTTTCTTCCTATGTGTTGTATAAATCATAAATATTTTCCCTCCAGGAAAATGATATTTTATAGATGGATTTTCACTCTACTTATGGCTATATTCAATTCTTTACAAACCATTTAAATCTATATTTCTCAATTCACCCACATTGAGGATGAAATTACCATTTGAGTACATGGAAATGATGAACATATTAGGCACACTTGTATTTCCTTTTAACTGCCATTTACAAGCTTGTCCTTCACTTGTTAGATTTTCTGCAATGTTGCATTCCTTTTTATTACTTACCTCATTGAAATTTTGCAATGCATTTTTTCATTTTTTAAACTATTTATTTAACTAGAACATTTTTATTTGTTATTGTAATATGTTCTCTTATCTCGTATTTTTCTTTGCTTTAACATTAGCTGCTTTTTAATTTCTTTAAGATCACAAACTGATGTTTAAAATATATTTCTGATAATCATTTTTCAACACAAGCAATTTCCATATCTCTTGCATGCCCTGTTCAAATCTTTCTTCTATTTCACAGAATCTTAAGTTTTGATTTACTTTTTTTTATAACAGAAAGTTAGCTAAGACTTTCTTTTTTCTTGGATTAAAACCTCAAAGCTGTACTAAATAGATAATTACTAGCACATTCTAAATGGAGTTTCTGGATGCATTTCTGCAGGGCTGGTTTAATTATATTGGCAGACACACCCGAAGGTGATCCCCAATGTGTGAGATCCTTGCTTATTCCTCTGCCCTTCAGTGTGGGTGGAACCTGTGACTTGCTTCTCACTGGTACAATATGGCTAAGGTGATGAGGTGTCACTCCCTTGATGAGGTTATGTTATATGTCAAAGTGATTTAATGCCGCCTATATATGTTAAAAATAAGTACTTAATATTCCATTTCTAAGGCTCCATTTTAGCCAACTTTAGAGAGAGATTCTACTGATGGCCTTAACTAGGCAAATACTCGTATCGAGAACTACCTTCGAAGATGGTTATGTGGTAGGGAACTGTGATAACCTCTAATACCCCTAACAGCCTCCAGCCAGTGAGAAGATGGGGCCCTCAGTCAAAACGCTACATGGGAATGATTCTGCCTTCTGGCTGTATGAGCATGGAAGCATTTCCTTATCTAATTTAGCTTTCAGATTAGAACACAACTAATGCCTTGTAAGACCCCTAGCCAAGGACCCTGTCAACCTGTACCTGGACACCTGACCCATAGGATATTGTGAGATAAATGAATGGGTATTGTTTTAAGCTACTACCTATGTGGTAATTTGTTACTCAGTAATATAAAACCCATAAAGCTATTAATAGCTCTGTGTCAGTACCCAGTGATCCAACTCCAGACATTTTTAGAGAGATAAGAAGACCCTAGAGACTGGAGAGAAATACTGAGATAGTGTGAGATACTGATAGTGTAAGATTTAGGTTTTATCTTCTTCCTCTTTGTGGTAGAAAAAGAAGAATTGTTTCAACACCAACCAAATCAAGGGAAGAAAGCTTCAAGAAAGCTATTTATAGAGACTGGAGGTTTCTGGAAGAATGGAATATGGGTATCCTCTTTCTAAATACCCAATTAAGAGCTAAAAGTCATCACTTTGGCCAGTGTGGCTCAGTTGGTTGCAACACCTCTTGTAGTTGAAGGGTTGTGGGTTTGATTCCCAGTCAAGGCACATGCCTAGTCTATGGGCTCCATCCCCCGTCTGGGTGTGTGTGATTCCTGGTCTGGGTGCATGTGGGAAGCAACTTGTTCGATGGCTCTCTCTTGCACTGATGTTTGGAATTTTCTGGCCTCCGAATATATTGACTAACTTGGTGAGTACTGGCTGGACCCAGTTCAATTGCCCACATACCTCTGAATGATGTGTCTGCATGCACTTCCTCAGCATTTTTTATTGAATGTATTGGGGTAACATTGGTTAACAAAATTATATAGATTTTAGGTGTACAATCTTATAATACATCATCTGTATATTTTATTGTCTGTTCACCACTCCAACCCAAGTCTCCTTCCATCACCATTTATTCCCACTTTACCCTCTTCTAACTCCTGTACTTTGCCAGTATTGATTTTAACGTCTGTTAGTTGGAAATGACAAAAATGGATCCATTACAACTTTCTAACCCTGAGCATTTGTCTTATACTCTTGCTTCTCCAAGTGAGAAAACTTTCCCTCAGACTTCACAAATGTTCTCCTATGCTGAAGAAAACCCTTATTATGATTTGCAAGTAAGTACTATTTTTTTCCTCAGAAGTAGGGGTTACTGAACATTTAGATTTGGTTAAGACATTCCTGATTTATATTTTGTTTTCAAACTTCTATTTTTAAAGTAACTTGTTTGGTAATTCAAAAGCAAAATTTAAAAGAAGTCAAAGAATAACATACAGTGCGCTAAAATAAACTTAAGATGGATTAAAGACTTAAATATAAGTTGTGACACCATAAAAGTTCTAGAGGAAAATATAGGCAGGAAAATTTCAGATACCCCATGCAGCAATATTTTCACTGATACATCCCCTAGGGCAAGGGAGATAAAGGAAAGAATAAACAAATGGGACTACATCAAACCAAAAAGCTTCTGCACAGCTAAAGAAAACATCAACAAAATGGAAAGGGAATCAACTGTATGGGAAAACATATTTGCCAATGATACCCTGGACAAGTTTGATCTCTAAAATATATAAAGAACTCATGTGCCTCCACACCAAGAAGACAAACAATCCAATTAAAAAATGGACAAAGGACCTGAACAGAGACTTCTCTAAGGAGGATATACAAAGGGCCCAAAGTCACATGAAAACATGCTCAGCATCAGTAGCCATCAGAGAAATGCAAATTAAAACCACAACGAGATACCACTTCACACCACTGAGAATGGTCATCACTAATAAATCAACAAAGAAGTGCTGGCAAGGCTGTGGAGAAAAGGGAACTCTACTGCACTGTTGATGGGAATGCAGACTGGTGCAGCCACTGTGGAAAACAGTGTAGAATTTCCTCCAAAAACTAAAGATGCAACTACCTTTTGATCCAGTGATCCTACCACTGGGATGATACCCTAAGAATCCTGAAACACCAATTCAAAAAAACCTAAGCATCCCAATGTTCATAGAAGTGTTATTTACAATAGTTAAGTGCTGGAAACAGCCTAAGTGGCCATCAGTGAATGAATGGATCAAAAAACTGTGGTACATTTACAGAATAGAATACTACACAGTAGAAAGAAAAAAACTCCTACCTTTTGCAACAGCATGGATGGAACTGGAGAGCATTATGCTAAGTGAAATAAGCCAGACGGTGAAAGACAAATACCATATGATCTCACCTATAAGTTGACCATAATCAACAAAACAAACAAATGAGCAAAATAGAAAAGGCAAGCAAAGGCACATGAAAAGAGGACTCGTGGGCAAGGACAATGGGGGGACTGACTGTTGGAGTTGGGGGGTATGGGGTAGGGATGAGCAATGAGGAACAAAAATATAAATAAATAATTGCAATAAAAAAGTCAAAGAATAAAAATAAAAGTAACTTGTTTGGGGCCACAGTTTACGTAGCCACCCTACTGAGTAGTCAAGTCAACCGTCATTCCAAGCTTTTGTATTACACACCTATCACTGACTTTTGCAACTTCATTGTTGCTGTCTCAAAATATTCTTAACACATGGTGTTGGGAAATCTGGATGGCTATGTGCAAAAAAATGAAATTTGAGCACCAACTTACACCATACACAAAAATAAATTCAAGGTGGTTAAAAGACTTAAATATAAGTCACAACACCATAAAAGTCCTATAGGAAAATATTGGTAGGAAAATCTCAGACAGTCCACGCAGCAACATCTTCAACGATATGTCCCCTAATGCAAGGGACATAAAGGAAAGAATAACCAAATGGGAAACCATCAAAATAAAGAGTTTCTGCAGGGCTAAAGAAAACAGCATTAAAATAAAAAGAGAACCAACAGTATGGGAAAATATATCTGCCAATGATACCTTGGACAAGGGTTTGATCTCCAAAATATATAAAGAACTCATATGATTCCACTCCAGGAAGACAAAAAACCCAATTAAAAAATGGGCAAAAGACATGAACAGACACTTCTCAAAAAAGGACATACAGAGGGCCCAGAGATATATGAAAAGATGCTCAACATCATTAGCCATCAGAGAGATGCAAATTAAAACCACAATGAGATACCACCTTACACCAGTCAGAATGGCCATCATCAACAAAGCAACAGATAACTGTTGGAGGGGATGTGGAGAAAAGAGAACCCTACTGCACTGTTGGTGGGAATGCAGACTGGTGCAGCCACCGTGGAAAACAGTATAGAATTTCCTCAGAAAACTAAAGATGGAACTGTCTTTTTACCCAGCAATTCCACTACTGGGATTATACTCTAAGAGCCCTGAAACACCAATTCAAAAGAACCTATGCACCCCAATGTTCATAGCAGCACAATTTACAATAGCCAAGTGCTGGAAACAACCTAAGTTCTCATCTACAAATGAGTGGATCAAGAAACTATGGTACATTTACACAATGAAATTCTACGCAGCTGAGAGAAAGAAGGAGTTTATATCCTTTGCAGCAACATGGATGGAACTGGAGAGCATTATGCTAAGTGAAATAAGCCAGGTGGTGAGGGAAAAATACCATATGATCTCACCTTTAACTGGAATATAATCAACAAAAGAAAAAAAGCAGGAAAAACATAACCAGAGACATTGAAATTAAGAACAATCTAACAATAGCCAGAGGGGAGGAGGGAAGGGACAATGGGGAGAAGGGTTTTCAGGAACCACTATAGAGGACACATGGACAGAACCAAGGGGGAGGATGGAGGCAGGGGAGGTAGGTGGGTTTGGAGGGGGTGGGGGGAAGAGAGGGGAGAGGATGTAGACAACTGTAATTGAACAACAATAAAGTAATATTTAAAAAAATATTCTTAATTATTGTTAGATAAAATGACTCCAAATAGAGTGAGTTTGATCTCACACCCATCATGCCCTCCTCTTGTCTCCAAATCTCATACTCTATCACTTTATTTCTACAACACTATGTTCCTCTTTTAGGAAAATAAGTTACAAGTTAGTCCATCATGACTTCTCCCTCAATTTTTTCACCTGGTCTATAGCTTGTAAAAAGTCCTTTTTTATAAAACTAATTATTATAAGTTCATTATTGCTTGGTTTGATAACTTATGAAGGTTGATTTTTTTTCCTATTTAAGTTTTCCATTGGTCATTTGAGGCAGTTTCTAAGAGGAGTATTTACAAGTGTGTTCTACAAGAAATTTTCTGTGTATGAGATTGAAATTGTTTGTATATGAAATAAAAATGTACAACTGTGATTCATATATTATCTTAGATAAACTATGGAATACCTTTGCATGACATGTAGGGAAAAAAAATTCGCATATGGTATGGCAACCCTCCCCAAAATATCTCATCTACCAAGTCCTAAACTTTATCAGTTGGGACTCATTCATTTGGATTAAGCACTTTATACATTGGATATTTTTTCTTAAATGACAATCATGTTTGGAATTTGGCTAAGACATTACTCTATAACCCTTTAATGTAAGTTACTTTAACTCACAAAACCTAAAAACGATGAGACTCTAAGTGTGGGAATGCTGCATACGGGGAATGTAAGGGAGAGTAGGAAAGAAAGCAATACGCAAACACACTCCATGGTGTTTTATAAGACACAAATGCAGAGTCAAAAGCAGCAAACACACCCAAGGACAATTATTGAACTGTACTTGGGAATTACTCTCCCCGTCAGTTCTGCCTTTCTCTCCCCCATTGTTTTGAATAGGAAACGGAGGTTATTTTTCACATTATTTCCCCCAGTAGACATGTAGTTGGCAAGAGCAGTAGCCATAGAAGCAGCAGCAGCACTGGTCCTTTGAAGGTTTAACAAGGACAATGGGAGATGAAGGAATAATATTGACATAAAAGTTGTGTTTGGAAGTTGAAAAATTTTAATCAATGTTCCCCTGCATCTTAAGAGGCTCGATTCTGCAGGACTGCTTCAGAGCAAGGCAATCTTTCAGCAGGGAGGAATGTGGTCTTAGCAGATCTTGGATTCATTTGCTGGCAGAGCCTTTCCAGGATAAACCACATTGTCAAAAGGCACTAGGACACTCTGCTAGTAAATACTGAATTTTAAAAAAATCTATGGTGATTCTAAATCACTGCCTTACCATCAGAATAATGGAGAATTTAAAAGAAAGACTGAGATTTTTTTTTCCCCTGATTTTATGCATTAGACTTTACAGATTTTTAGTTTTCGGTGTAGCATAATGGGCTCTGTGTAGACAATGGCTATAACTCATAGACTTTGAGGCTTCTAAGGGAACTTCAAGATCTTCTAGTGCACTAGCTCACCTGGCTATATATCTAAATACCTGGGACAGAGACCTCAAATCTTCACTTTCTGCGAAGACCGTTAATGCTTTTGATGAACAGAGTTTTGAAAACCACTGAACTCACCTTCCATTCACGTATGCGAGGGTCCCGATTGGCAGGAGGTTCGTATTCAATTATGCCTCAATCCATAGCAGTCTAGAATAAACAGAATTTGTGTTTGGATTTGATTCTGTGTTTTATGATTCCATTCCTTGTTGTACTCTTTCTCTGAAACTCTATCTTTATGAAATAAGTGATGGCTGCAGGTTTGTGTGTTTTAATTTCTTCTTTGTCCTCAACTCGGGGCTGTAGTCTAGATGGCTTAGAGTCAATTTGTTTCTCTTCTCTTAGATGTCACAGAGTTTAAATTGTTTTCTGCCCATAGAGAAGATTTCTCTCCCTTAATGTTATGGAAGAAGATGAACTATTCATTGAGCTGACAGAAGGAAGAGTAGTGGGATTAGTTTGGATTCAGAAATGATATATGGCTGTAGGGTATAAAATCAACAGAGATTCATATCCTGGAAGACTAGTTAGTATATCACTGCTGCCGCCATTATTTTTCAGTCCACAAAACTCCAGAGAAAGTGTCAAGGTCAGCTACAACTATTTTTGAATTCTCTGGTTTTGTTATCAGCAAAATTGATTAGCACTGCCCTTCACCTATGTGGTCTTTTTAAGGAAAGGAGAGATAATTGAATGGTTATGCAGAAGCATAACTTTAGAGTCTGACTAAGTTAAGTGAAGACAATGATAATGAAAACATAGCATTGATTATTTCCACCTAATTAACCTCTGAGATGCTCTGATGACTGGTCAAAACAGAAAATTAGTAAAAAGATGTTTTCTTCCTCCAACTAATTTTACTTTCTCTTCAGTTCCCCGCTCAAGACCCCACATTGGGCCCTAGTCCTTTTTTTAAAGCATCTTGTACTTTATATTATAATGCCCTTCTCCCTTCGGTTGTCAGCAGAAATTTAATTTAGTCACTTGATTAATGGATGGCTTGTCTCTCAGTACCATCAGTTAGTAGAATATGATTTTAGATATGAGTGTGACTGTCTATGAATTCTATTCCAGAGCTCATGGCACTTTGAGGACCTCTTAGTATCGGGAAACTTTAGAATTCAGTGGGTTGTACTGTGCCTTATCAAAAATCAGGCTATTTTGTTTAATCATTACTAAAATTCCAACAGGCAATTTATTTATTCCTTAGAGCATATGTTCTCTCTAGAATTATAATTGAAATAGTGTTATCCTCATTCTAATGAATCAGTATAAACATCACACTCCAAAGGTTAATGGCAACTGTTAAATGGGTAAACCTTTAAATAATTCAAAATATTCTGAATAAGATTCCAAAATTTCAGGATAACTATTTGCTAATATGTCTGTGGTTCTTTATAGCTTACAAAAGGCTCTAAAGTGTCTAATCTTATTTAAAGTTCATCACAGACTTTAGAGATGAGTTCTATGATCTTTGTTGTATAGATGAAGTAACTGCTCTCAGAGCTGAAGGCGCTAATGTAGGTCCTTCACCCAGGTCTTCTGACTCCCAGTCCATCGATTTCTCCATTTCACAAATCAGCCATTCACCCTGTTATTAGATTGTGTTCTACAAAATTCTGTACGTATTCCAACAGTGCTGTTGTTTAGGAATACAGAGAATGTATTTGAGTATCGGTGAAGTGTATGTGATATTGAAGATACAGCCCTAGAATAAGAGTTTTTTTTTTTTTTTTAATGTGTAACACTATTTAAGTTTTACCCTTTACTAACCACATGATCTTAGCTAGGTTGACTAAAATTCTTTGAAATTCACTTTTCTGACAAAGAGATGCTGAATATTCCTGGTAGACCTCAGGGTCAGTTTTTCATTGTAGCATATAACAAAACGTCCCAACCTCAAAAGAGCAACAATTTATTATTTCTTGTGATTCTGCTATTAGCGATACAAGCAGAGCTCAGAAGGGAGGTTTTCCTGCCCCACTGAGGCATTGGATGGAGTCATTATCTTGACTGCATTTAGTTAACACCTGGATTGGGCTGTAAGTTTCAAGAAAGCTTTCCTAACATGTCTGGCACCTCAGTATTCCTCCCTGTGGTCTCTTTCTCTTTCTCTGTCCCTTTCTATCCTGTCCCTCTCTCTCTCTCTCTCTGTAGAATGTCTCATTACTCAATAGTCCTCCTTAGTCTTTCTTTTCATTATGGGGCTGGTTTTCAGGGGAGGGGAAAAGAAGAGGAAAAGGCTAGGCCCCCAGCTGGCACACATCATTTGCCAACATCTGATTGGCCAAGCTGTTTCAAGTCCTGCTCAGATTCAAAGGGACGGAAAATAGATTCCACTTCTTGATGAGTAGAGCAATAGGCACGTATGAAAAGGGCAGAAACGAATGGCCCTCACCTTTGGGATCTGCACTATCATCAGCCTTAGATGGCTATTGTGATTCCTCACTAAGAGACTTGAAAGTTACATTTTTTCAAACACGGTTAATTATTATGTACCTGTTGTAGAACTGTTCTGTGTTGTGAGTATATAGCTGTGAACAAAGCAGATTTTTTTTTTTTCTTGTGGTGGTATAAATGGCAGATATCAACTAAATAAATACACAGAAGCATTTAATTATAAACCTGAGTAAGAGCTAGGAAAGGACAAGTAAAGTGTGCTAAAGCGCAATGGCATAATTTAGATTGATGGGTCAGGAAAAGCATCTGATGGAGTGATATTTGTGTCAAGAGCTTCAGTCTGGGTTGGAGTAGCCATGTGAAAAGAAAGGAAAAGAACATTTCCAGGCAGAGGCACATGGAATGACCACAAGAAGTATTTTAATCACTGAAAGTTCAACATGCAGGCTCAGGGAGTATGGGTGAAAATGATCCTGAAGGGGGAGCATTGTTATTGTGTGAATGTTCCCCATTTTATCCAGATGTTCAAAGAGAGTTCATTCAAAACCTGTGTCCGTCCCCCAGTAGTATGCCATGGCTGAATTGGCTGGTGTTGTATAAATGCTCTGAGAGATTCTGGTTTCTTCTTTTTGTTAACTATGTTCCCACAGGTGCTGACAGGTATGTGGGGGCAGGAAGGGAAAGGAAGGGTGAAAACTCAAAGATAGAGATTCAGAAACTTATCTTTCTAAAACAGGCTCCTTCCATCTTTCTGAGCGTCTATAATTACTAATGTCATTACTCTTACAGCTTCTCCATCATTAAGTGAATCTGTGATCTTACCTGCAAATTCAATCTGCACTAGGCCTCAAGCACAGAATCACACAAATTAATGTTTTAATTGAGTTGATAAAGTCCAAATGAAATTGACTAACATTTAAATTTTAATTATGCTTGCAGAACAAAGAATTTGTTCCAAATGTAATTTTTTTTTCTCAAAAAAGCAAAGCCCAGAGCTAAATGATAAATTCAAAGTCAAGCAGTTAGAAGAAGCTCTAAATCATCACAGATCTTGTATATATCTGGTTGGTACAGGAAGAATAAACTGAAAAAGATATACTGCTGCCTGATAGAAGAAAATAATCTGCTAGTATGTAATTTACACCAATTTGCTACTGATTTACTGCATATTTATTGTGTGCCCCACTCCATGCAGTGTATTTAAGGGGGGCACAAGGAAATGTATGGTGCTGTGGAACTCACAGTCTTGTGAATAAATAGGAGCAGAATAAATAGGAGGGCAGCATGGAAAATGTAGCATGAAGAATATAAAAACCAGTTATATTGACAGAAGGTCCTGGACGTTTAGATGAGAGTCCCTATGTACACAGACAAACAGTAATTATTAGACTCATTGAAGCCTTGTAAGTAGCTATTACAGTCAGCCAATTTGTATACTGCATCTTTGTTGTCTCCCTGGCACCTCTTACTCCTTCCATCTGTAGTTTGATGTACACATAACCTAGAAAAACCAGTCTGTGCCTTATGCCTTCATGGCTCAGTGGTCAGGTGAGTCGGGATATTTGATTGAAATGGATCTCAGCACTCATGCTTGGACTGCAGGGATATACCCTCGATCTTGTAACTGTGACTGAGAATGGACTCTATGCTGAGCAAATGTGAGCCAAGATTTCAGAGATGAAAAACAGTTGTCTGAAGCTATATCTGCCTTTGCCTTGTATTTTGTATTTATTTTTAAATGTTTACTCTTACTAATCTAGCTGATAAGAAAGCTACTGCCTCTTGGATGATTCAGTTTGTTTAATCAATACCTACTTTCAATTATATTCTGTGAGAAGGATGGTCAAATAGCCTTTAAGAATACCTGCCATCCCATTTGTTTATTCTTTCCTTTATGTCCCTAGCTCTAGGGGACATATCACTGAAGATGCTGCTGCGTGGAATGGAATTCTACGCAGCAGAGAGGAAGAAGGAGCTTATA
>PVJI01022572.1:0-24671 GCA_004026765.1 Micronycteris hirsuta | reverse complement strand
AAATGGCATTGGGCTACAAACTGATCCATGCATGGTTGGTGGCTGTCTCTGCTAAGTCTAGATTCACATAAGAGGAGCTAAATGGCATACTGTGGTCAGCTTCCACCAGTACCAGCTCTAGGGTGGGTCAGCTAATGCTCAAAGCACGCCAATTTACCTCTGCCTGCTGGTTGCCTGTTATTGGCATGAGTTAGGTTTTCTGTTAGGCACCAGATAGGGCAAGTGGTGTTTACTGGGTTTATACACATTTAAACTCAGCACCAGTGCTGGGCCAGAAGCCACTCAGCAAAATTCTTAGTATATACCTAGTCCAGCTGCCAGCTGCCTGGGGCCTGTGGACCTTTGTGGTGGGTCAGGGTCCTAGAGAGTCATCAGGTTCAGGCGAGTAGAACTTGTGAGGCTAAAACAGATTTAGATTTAGTAGTAGGAGTATGGGCTCTACACAGCAATAGTAGCACTGGTCAGGGCGAGGCATGGAGAAAAGTTACCCTTGCCCTAGAACCACACAACTTAGCCTCTCCCTCTGCATCTATAACACCCCTGATTCTGCCTCCTCCTCCTTGAAAACCTTCCAAGAAAGACTGCACTGTGGACCCACATTGGCCACAGCTAGCTGATTTCTCTGCAGCGCACAGAACACAGGGCGTGAAATTAACAGGGGTGTTCACAGGGAGTTGGGAGTGTGGGACTAGGTTATCTTTCCAGGCTGATGACATAGGGGATGGTGCTGGTCTGGCATTTGAGACAAATGGCCCTTGTCCCAAAGCTATCAATTCAGTCTCTCCCTGTGCTTCTCTGACACCCTCTGAGTCTGCTCACAACTCCTCAAGAGCCTTCCAAGAAGCAATGCACCATGGGCCCAGGCTGGCCTCACCTCGCTGATTCTTATGCAGGGCAGAAGCCTGGCAGGGCAAAGCCCTAGGGAGTCAGAGGATGGGGCTGGTGTATCTCCCCAGATTGATGCCATACGAAGGGGAGTGCTCAGCCAGGAAATATGGCATCTGTGAGTGGTATGGGAGAGGGACTCAGCACGGGGACATTGGCAGCTATCCTTTCAGCCCTCTCCCTGAAGCCACATAACTTAGTGTCTCCCTGTATGACTCCCATCTACTCTGAACTTCTGTCCCTCCACCACGGTCCAGGGTGAATGGCCACAAATGAGATTTTTGTATGCTAACCCTTTAAGAGGGTGACTGGGTTTCTAGTAGTGTCACATCTCACTCTGGTGGATGGAATCCCCAATGATTTTCACAGCCAGACGTTATGTGGTCACCTCTTCCTAGCAAAGGTGTGCCTAAGGGGGAGACATTTGCAGCTGAGATGTCCCTCCTGATTCTCAGCTGCACCTTGTGGTTGATAGGCCAGCTCTTTTCACATCCCTACCTTTCCCAGTCTCAGGGTAACTTCTTTTGTATATCATTGGTTATGAGACTTCTTTTCAGCTAGTCTTCAGTTGTTTATTCAGGTTTATTGTTCTATAATTTAGTTGCAATTCCTATTTGGTCCTGTAAGGAGGTGTGTAACTTCTTACTCTGCCACCATCTTGGATCTTGAGCTTACTGTATTTTTAAGTGTATAATACAGTGTTATTGACTGTACCATGTTATACAGATCTCCAGGACTCACTCATCTTGCTGAACTAAAACTTTATACTTATTTAGTAACTTATTTAGTATATTTACTTAGTAACTCCCTATTCCCCATTCCTTCCCCTGACTACCAGCATACCCCTCTTTGAATCTATAAATTTGACTATTTTAGATAGTTCATATACATGGAATCATGCAGGATTTGTCTTTCTGTGATTGGCTTATTTCCCTTATCATAATCCATATTGTTCATATTGTAGAATTTTCTTATCTTTTTAAGACTGATTAATATTCCATTGTCTATAAATACCACATTTTCTTTACTCATCCTCTGTCAATGAACATTTAAGTTATTTCCACATCTTGGCTGTTACTAACATATGCTACAGTGAACAGAGGAGGGTTTATATCTCTTTGAGATACTGATATTGATTCTTTTGGATAAATAGCTAGCAATGGAATTCCTGGATAATATGTTAATTTAATTTTTAATTTTCTGAGGAAACTCCATACTATTTTCCATAGCAGCAGCACCATTTTTTATTCCACAAACAGTGTACAAGATTTCCCTTTTCTCCACATCTTTGCCAACATACGTTTATTTTTGCTTTTTAATAATAGCTTTCTGGAAATGTATGAGGTGACAGTGTGTTTTTTTTTAAGTTTCATTTTTATGTCATTTCACATTGAATTTTTTTCATATACATATTGGCCATTTTTTTAAATCTTTGGAGAAGTGTTTATTAAAGTCCTTAACCAATTTTAAAATCAGGTTATTAGTTTTTTAGCTATGGATTTATGGGGGTTCCTTTTGTATTTTGGAAGTTAACCTTTATCAGATGTATGGTTTGCAAATATCTTCTCCTATTCCCTTGGTTGCATTTTCAAAAAATGATGCTAGAACAACTGTACATCCACAAGCAACAAAATGAATCTAGACACACATGTACCCTTCACAAAAATTAACTCAAAATATATCACAGACCTAAATGTAAAATACAAAAATATAGAAGTCCTAGAAGATAAAACCTGGATGACTGTGGGTGTGGTGGTAGCTTTTTTTGATACCGCACAAAATATATGGCCCATGAAAGAAATAATTGATAATATCAAAATTAACATTAAAAACTTTTGCTCCATGAAAGACAATGTCAAGAGAATGAGAAGATAAACCACATACTGGGAGAAAATATTTGCAAAAGATCCATCTGATAAAACACTGTTATCCAAAATATACAAAAAAAGTCTTAAAATTCAGCAATAAAAAAGCAACCTTATTTAAAAAATGGGCCAAAGACCTTAACAGACACTGCACCAAAGAAGATATACAGATTGCAAATAAACATATAAAAGGAGATCCCACATCAAATGTCATCAGGGAAATATAAATTAAAACAATGAAGCACTACATGCCTGTTAGCATGGCTAAAATCCAGCACATTGACACCAATTGCTGGCAAGGATGTGGAGTAACAGTTAGTTCTCATTCATTGCTGATGGGAACGCAAAATGGTAAGATCACTTTGGAAGACACTCTGGCAGTTTATTACAAAACTAAATATACACTTGTGATATGATCCAGCAATCATGTGCCCTGGTGTTTACCCAAAACATTGAAAATTTATGTCTGCAAAAAACCTGTACATAGATGTCAATAGCAGTTTTATTCATAATTGCCAAAACTTGGAGGCAAGCAAGATGTCTTCAGTAGATCAACAGATAAATACATTGTGGTACATCCAGACAAATGAATATGATTTATCGCTAAAAGGAAACAAGTGCAGTGAGGCCAGTGCTGTGGGATGCTGTGGTGGAGCTTGCTTCAGAGGGTTGCAGTGGTGTGAGCTCTGGGAAAGCTCTGGCAGCTGTGGTCCATATCAGGGGAGATGCAGGGATCCTTAGTGGCTAAGGCTGCTGGGCTCCTCCTGCTCTCCTTTTCTCCCATGGAGCAAACTCATGTCCAAGGGGTTGCTTCTCACTGCTGAGTTTTACTGATCTGGGGTATGGAATGACATAGGTAAAATGCTTCTTTTTTATGTGGCTGTCCTCTGTTTTTGTGCTTCACTGTGTCACTGGAACTTCTTTACTGTATTATACCACTCTCCCAGAGCTATTTTAGTCTGTGGATATTTGTGGGGAGATGTGTGCTGGAACTTCCTATATTCCCAACTTGATAACATCACTCCTGATAAATCTTTATTTGACTTTCACAAATGATCATGCTATTTACACTGTTCTGTACTTGACACTATTCACTTACTGTACATTAAAGACCTTTTCATAGAGGCACATGCATATTTCTCTATTGTCCTTTTTTCCCTCCTTTTCTTCTTGATTTTCTCCTTCCTTTTTATCTACTGTTTCTTACTTCCTATCCAGGAAGAAAAATTTTGGTGTTGTTTTTACTTATACTTTACAGAAAGAAAGATGAAGTTAAAAATGTCTATAAATTTTTTTAATCAGAAAATTCTACTATAACAATACCTGTTTGTGCCTTTAATGCATTTCACATTTTTTTCTGATTGCATAAATAATACTTTCTCATTGCAACAAAATAAAGCAATGTTTGACCATTCGAGTAACAAAGACTTATCCACTGCTGTGTACCTAGTTCTGTTCCAGGTGCTTTAAATATTGATTCATTTGATTAACTTCTTATTTAATTAACTTCTCAGTTTCCTCAATGGCAAAATGCACTTATAACACATGTGATTTAGGTATTAAAAATCCATTTTACCATTGAAGAAACTGAGACAGAAGGGGATTAAGTGAACTTCACAGTTATAATGCAGCTGAGGTGGACTTCAAATTCAGCCTATCTGGTTCCAAAGCTTGTCCCCTTAGCCATTGTGCTCTGTGCCCCATCCCAAGACTCAAATGACCCTACGGTAACTTAGAAACCTCATCTTGCAGTCACCATAAAGTGACCTTTTGGTGACCATCCTTTCATAAGATTTTGGTGCATGTATTTGTGAGCATACATACATTTTCAGGTATGTAAACAACACAAAACGCACACATAAAATTTAGGATCTTTTCGTCGTTAACTCTCACAAAAGTGGGATTGTATTATATATCCTCTGCATCTTGCATTCTTAGTTTCACAGCTTCGTGAAATTTCTCCATATCAACTAGTGTAGCTCTAGCTGTTACTTTAATAGCTGCATGCTATGCCTTGGTCAGCTATACCTCCATTTATGTAACCACTCCCCTATTGATGTGTATTCACTTTGTTTATAGGATTTTTAGTACTATGAAGTATACTGAAAAAAACATGAGTACGTATTCTTTTTTGCATTGGTACTTTTATACCTAGAGATTATATTTCCAGTTTTGGGTTGCTTTTTTTTTTAAGGAGATTTTGCTAGGTTATTTTCACACGAAGCTGAGCAATTCACACTGTAATCATCAGCGAATAAGCATCCCCTTTTCTTGATAATAAGACACCAACAACAGGTGAGATCCCTTTTTAATTTTTGCCAATGTCATTGATAGATAATGATACTTCATAGTTACTTTGTTTTCCCTACTACCAGGAAGCGTAAAGACCTTTCGTTGGTCACCCAAGCCATTTGGGATTACTCTTCTGTGACTTGCCTATTTATAATCTCTGTCCATTTTTTTTCTACTGAGGTTTCTTTTGTGTGGTTATACATTTGTTATGGTTGTTTATGCCCTTTAGCTGTTACACCCATTACAAATGATTTTTCTCAATTCATTGTTTGTATGCTGTTTCCATATTTGTTATATTTTACCTTTTAAAAATCTTAATATTTATAAAATCAAATATGACCAATTTTTTAATAATTTATGAGTTTCTTGCTTCAACAACCACTAGTTTGACATTTCCTTCTAAATTTTATTATTGTATTCTTTACATTTGATATTTTACTCCATCTGGAATTTACTTTTTTCTTTTAAATTCTTCCTTTTGTTTTGTCCATTGCCATTTACCCTCCCACACTCTCTTTCACCTTCACCCATCTCCCTCCCTACCCCCAACTCCACACTGTGTCCATGATTTCTTTTTCTTTATTTTGTATGAGAGACAGGTGTCAAATTTATTCTTTCCCAATGCATAGTCAGTTTTGCTAGTATTACTTATTAAATAAACTACTCATCCCTGCTGAGTTGAAAATATTTTTTCTATATTAAATTCCCAAAATAAGTGGAATCTTTTTTGGGGTACCATATTCTACAGAGTTCTACTTACATTTTTTCTATTCCTATTCCAAAATCATACTGCTTTATTATAATGGCTTCACCTGTTTTAATATATGGTCCTTTCTTTCAAAATTTCTTTAGTATTCTTGGACATTTATTCTTTCATATTAACTTTGTTTATTTAATAATAAAAAAAACCAAACCAGAGATCTAGTTTGGATTACTCTCAATTTCTATATTAATGAAAGAATTCGGATTTTCATAATATCAAATTTTCTCATAAGGAATGTGGTACAATTTTCTGTTTATTCATGTTTTATTTTATGCCCTCATATGGAACTAACCACTCACTGTATGCCTTCATTTGAAGCCATGAAGGGTAGACTTGTCAGAACTCTTTCACTGGAGTTGACTCTGAAGGAGGAGTAATTCTCCAAGTACCTTTTGCATCTGCCACCTGATCTCCCTAATGGTGACTTTGCTAATCCCATGCTCTTGACTCTTCTAAGACACTTTTCTCTGTTACTGTCTTCTGTTGTTTGTTTGAGTATGTCTCCCTTTCTGGCACTTTCTCCTACTACTGAGAATGCATTCAGATCTCTCTTAGCCTTTGTCACTCACCACCCTCCATTCTGTCACAGTTCCCTCTGTTGTGTGCTTCCAGACCTACAGTTGCTCAGACAGCCAGCACTCCCTGGGGAGTGAATCAGCAGCCCCAGCATTGTCCTTGTGAGCTGCTTGCAGTGGTCCCTGACCCAGATCCACAAGGGGCTGGGGAGTGGAATGGCTCTGACAATGAAGGCATCCAGAGATACCCCCTCAGCTGAATGTTATTCCTGCTGCTGTCCCCCAGTGTTCTCAGCAGAACTTCCTATCTGGATCTCTGAGATCCTATCTACTGAGCTGTCACAGGACACTTGTAGCTGCCATTCACTGATTCCAGGGCCTTAAACATTTGTCCCCTAACTTTTCTGACACTGATTACATTTTAGGTATATTTCTGTTTTCATTAATATATAGAATTTTGGCCTCTTGGCAAGCCACTTCAATTTTGGATCTCTATGTTATTTGAGAAGTGAGTCAAACTGAACTAAAAATGTTCTTGCCCCAGCTGGTGTGCCTCAGTTGGTTGGAGCATCATCATGCAAACGGAAAGGTTGCAGATTTGATTCCTGGTCAGAGCACATGCCTAGGTTGTGGAATCAGTCCCCCATCAGAGCAGGCATGAGAGGCAACCAATCGATGTTTCTCCCTCCTACATTGATGTTTCTCTCCCTCCCTTCCTCTCTCTATAAAAAAATCAATAAGCATGTCCTCAGGACATACTTATTGTTCTTACTTTTTCTCTGTGCACTCTCTTTACAAAGAGAATGGACTTCTACAGCATCATGTTCTCTAAGACACATAGCTGATGACCCAAATGGTGCTTGAATTCAAGCAAAATGGTAAGGATCTATGTGCAAACTGAGCAAGGACTTAGGGTCACAATTCATACTCCCAGATTGCAACCCCCCCAATTTCTGAAAATAAAAGTATTCAGTCCCACAAGTGTCCATCAATCTCATTCTGTAGGCCAACAAGGATTTGGTTTATATGTTCAGTGTGTTCAGAAGAATCTGAAGAATGTGAAGACATAGATAAATGAATATACTCACCAAAGAAGTAAGCAATCTTTGGAGGAGGAAGATTTGCGAACAACCGTGTGCCCCCAGCAATAAGTCAACAACATCCCATTAAGAGTCTGTTTTAATTCTGGGACTATTGGCAGATTAAAAAAATTTATAACCATGGCACACACATTAATAATCTTGGACAAGTTATTTAGCTCCTTTCTGCCCCAGTTTCTTAGTCTCTAAAATTAGGGTAAAAATAGTACTTCTTTCATAAGATTATGTTGAGGATTAAAATAGTCAATATATGAGAAACTCTTGGGACAGTGCCAGGATCATGGTCAATGCTTTAAGACTGTTATCCTCACCCTGTTTCTCACTGAGCTTCATCCATACTCTTTTTTCTCAATGTTACCATTGCTAGGATGCCTCTTTTTTGGTTTTTCTGGGATCTGTGGGAATGGATAGGAAAGAAAGATCAGTCTGCTTGTAAAACCTTAGAATATTCTTATGTTCTTCATAAAATCCTTCATATTCAGAAGAGTAGCCATGACAACATTTAATATTATCTCAAAAGAAAAGACTTTCACCCCGAACTTTTATAGACTAAGCCCCTGGTCACTTATAAGGCCTTCACAAATACTGCCTGCCTCCATGTTATCACAATACCCACATCCTGTAATATAACTTTAGCTTTTAGCAAGACAGGAAGGCAATGAGAGACTTTTTTTTTTTTTTGGAGTGTGTAAATCAACCTTGATTTTATTTTTTTTATTTATTTATTTAACATTTTTTATTGTTGTTTGAGTACAGTTTTCTGCCTTGCCCCCAGCCCCTCCCCACCTCCCTCCCCTGTTTCCACACCTCCTTGTTATTGCCCATGTATTCTTTATAATTGTTCCTGCAAACCCTTCACCCTTTTCCTCTATAATCCTCTGCCCTCTCCCCTCTGGTCACTGTCAGCCTGTCCTCAATTTCAGTGTCTTTGGTTATATTTTGCTTGCTTTTGATGTTCCTCTTCAATAATAGTTGTGTTTTTTTTTTTAATATTCTTCCTTTGGGCTCTTGGCATCTTATCCTACACTGTTTATAGTACTATTCATATAATAATTTTAGGTGCATCAGAGTGTCCACTATGCCACTGAAACCCACAACTCTCTGGACATTAGCCACATGATAAAATAAAAGAAGTAGAAAATAATACAATCCAGACTTCAAAATACAACAAGCATCCAAGTTACTTAACTCTTACAGAGGGTGTAAATTATATCATACTACATACTAATCATTAATTCATTTACAGTTACACATACATACTTTAAACAAATATTGTTGAGTGCCTGCTCCATGGGTGTCGGACACGCTGGAGTGAGGATAGGGCAGTTCTGTTAGGGAGGCAGTTAAGAGTCCAGTGGTGGCCCCAAAGGCTTACCAAATACAAATGCTAAATAACAAATGCAAACATCAAATTTAGATAAGAATTTTAAAGAAAAGAAATGTAATGCTGACCTAGGCTTGTGGAGCATGAAAGATTTCTCTGATGGAGAGACAGTTGACACATAAGGAATGTCTGGAGTTATCTAAGGAAAGAGAAAAAGGAGGAACATTCCACGCAGGTAGGTTGGAATATGTAAATATCCTGTGGTGGGACAGAGAAGGCCAGTAAGATGCATGAGGAGTCCATGAGACAGGAATCACTGGCAAAAAGACCAAATTTATGGGGGAAGAACCTGGGTTTAGTCTTGGACATGAGGTGTCTGAAGTGCCTTTGCAACATACTGAGGGATAATATTAAATAGGTGTTGGATATTTGCATCTGGAATGCAAAGGAAATGTCAGAGCCTAAGATATAACTGGATATAAGAATATTGGTGATGGCAGTTATAACTCTAATTATCTTGGGTGGGGTTGCGTATAAGTAAAGCCTTCTCTGAAGAAGAAGAAAAAAAAGACCTGGGCCTTGACAAGCTCTGAATTTAATGACTGAGTAGAAAACAAATCCACAAAGTAGGCTAAGAATGGGCAGGCAGAGAGGTAGGTAGAAAGGAAACCAGCATTCAAGGCAGCAGCATTGAAGGCAAGGGTAGAAAGTGTTGCAAGAAATTAAAGGTGGCTAATAGTGTTCAAGAACATGCTGAATTGTGCAGTAAGATAAAGTCTGAACAATGTCTACTGTTTGAGGACAGGTTGGTCATTGTTGATCTTATTAGAGCTGGCTCAGAGGAGTGATTGGCAGAGAGGAAAGTGTGGAGACTGGAATAGGTTGAGGGAAGATTGGGAATTAAGAAAGCAGAGACAGAAAATACAGACTTCTCTTTCAAGAAGTCTGGTTGTAAAAGAAAGAAGTATGATGATGGGAAAAAACTGATTTGAGATTGAGAAAAGGTTTTGTTTTGTTTTGCCTTTTTAATCATGAAAAATTTATATATACAAGCGTGTAACATACTTACATAGTTTAAAGAATAAAATAAACAAATACCCATAGACCCACAACTAACTTAGGAAAATAACATCACCAGAATTTCAGAAGCCCTGCTCCCAAGTCACATCCTCCTAAAAGGGGGGTTATTTTTAAGAGAGAAGAGACTTGAGCACATTTAAATGGTGTTAGGAAGGTCTAATTGGGAAGGACTGGTTGAATATACAGAAGGAGAAGGGATGTTTGATAAAGGTGAGTGTGATAGCAGGAACAAATAGAGTCCAAGGCACAATAGAAGGTGTGTGGTGTGTATAGGGGCAGAGACAGTTGGGTACAGATGTGGGTAGCTTACATAGCTTTGGTATTAGGAAGTTGATGTCTGATGTCCTGAAATTGATGTCTTGTATGATGGATTCACATTTCTCAGTAAAATAGGACATGGTCTCATTTTCTGAAAACCAAAATGCTTCAGAGAAGGATGGGGCATGATTTTAAATAGTTATTGTTGAAATCAAGAGAGAGAGTTGATCAGAGAATGTAATAGTATTCCTAGTCAGTGTGAGTGTATATTTGAGACAGATGATTATGTATTTTAAATAACAATTTGCTGTATCGTTTGTGTTTCTCCAGGAGTATTTGGCCATTTGAATGTAGGTATAAGACAATCCAGAGTTATTCACTTCTACTCTAGATGAGTTGGAAATAAGTTAAACGTGGGTACCCAGCTCTTTCTTTCTTGTCTCCTTCACCACACCAGGAAGTGCATGTTCTGATCTGCTCCTCATGAGGAAAGCTGCACTTATTCAGCTGGGAAGATGCATCTAATTTGGGGGCCCACTATCAGGAAGCTGAATCATGGCTGCTCAGCTAAATCACACTCTCTGATCTAGCTATTACATGTAATGAAGATAAATTCATTTTCAGCTGTCTCATTTCCTCTCTGTATTATAATTAGTATAGAACTGAATTAGAGGAGAGGAGTGGGACTATTTATTGTCCTCTTCAATCCAACACTACGACTTTGGGAGATGGTAGCTTGAGAGGGAGAGGAGAAGGTCATTAGAGATAAAGTGATTAAAGAACAGAGAAAGTGGTATAATGGATGGGTTGTTCCAATAGATGTTGAAGTCATCTAGAATGAAGAATTTGGAATACTACTGATTATCAACCAGATTTCAAAATTCTTAATAAATGGAGAGGATTAAATATGAGCTAGACTAGTGGCTAATAGGTCGAGTATGATAAATCCAGTGGTATGAGCTTCCAAGGAGCCAAGTTTTGTTTTGTTTACTTTCTGATACTGCAGTGTCTAATGTTTGGAAATGGCAATAGGAGCAAGGAGGGACACCAGCTCCACAGCCCATAAATGTATCAGGAACATAGTCAATTGGAGCATTATAGGGATGAGGGTAGAATGAAAGATTAACATCCACAAGAGCTTACATTTTGTCACTGAAAGTCAGGGATTCCAGGCAGGGTTTAGAATAAACAGTTTCTTTGAGTAGTCAGGAGTTTAGCTTCCTCATTGTGAGAAGATGAAAGAATTTATTCCCAACAACTGCACTCCCTGCTCATATGGACTGGTTGATGACCAAACCCAAAAGTTTACAGTGAGCATTCATTTAGAGGTGGCTCTAGAGGTTTAGGCCCAAATTCTGTGACCTGGGGAGGTGGTCTCACAGTCTAAGGAGGTGAGTCCTGTGGCTGAAATCTCACAAAGCCGGCTGTATCAACCCCCCACTGAGGTCCTCCCGCATTGAACCCCTCCCCTACTGCAGCCCATTCTTATTTATGGATCCCCACACACCAGCTAAATGACAATACCTTCAGATGACTCTATCATTAAGAAATTAAAATACATCTAAGAAACTTATTATCCATCATAACAGTTGCTTTGTGATGGGTCTTAGATAAGGCTATGCTTTCCAGTAGGGTTTCTATCCTAAGCAAACCCTAGGATAGAAAAGTTATGCAGATTATAAAGGGAACCATTTGAAAGTTTAGCATGTTCTACCTTTAAACAGGAAGTGAGAATGGTGTCAAGTGTATGACAAAGCAGATGTATAAAAACAAATAAACTAAAAATTATTTTTTCTAACAGATCTCATTTCCCTTTATGAGATCCCATTCCTTCTCAGCAGTACCTAAGTAGATATTGATCTTGTCTCTTCCAGCTGTTCTAGTTACTCCTGTTTTAAAATTGCATCTCATCCAGGTAAATATTCAGTTGAAGTAAAATATTATAACCATAGCTTCCCCTCCCAAACTCTTCACCATCCTAAGGTCTTCCTCTCTCCTCCTACTGATCCGATTTCTATTTCCACAAGCTCTGGTGTTCCCATCTCTGGGCAGCATCAGGGAGAAGTGTCTGTTTCCATGGGGAGCACTTGGATGGAAATGCGAGGAAGTCACATATGTCTTCGTTTTCATCAGATTCGCTGGCTCTGGTGCACAACTGCAGTTGATGATGGCTCAGAGGAGTCAAGGCTCCTCATCTTGGATGTACTCAATGTTGGCTTCTTCTTGTGGCAGTTAGATGATCTTCAGGTACCTAGGTGGGCCCTCCTGCAGCATTGTCACTGGCTGATCCTATGGGAAGATGACCACTTTCTACTGCCTGGCACCTTACAGCTTTGTTACTGCCCCAGCAGCATGGCTGCCTGCAGATCCCACCTCTCCGCAAATTCCAGCAAGAAGCCAGCTTCAGTCCTCTATAGTTTTGAGTCAAGTTCTTCGGAAAAAGACTCTGAGATAAGGATTTGGTTGCATGTGATTTATTAAGGGGATGCTTTCAGAAAAGACAAGCAAAAAGGGAGTAGAAGATGGCTAGGTGGTTAAGGGGATGAAGGCAAGAAAGAGTACACTTTCAGACAGATTCTCAGGGGAGGATGGCTGCAGCCTGATCCCTCAGAAAATATCTGGATTGTAAATGAGCCTGAGAGATGTCTGCACCTGAGTAGGGAAGCCAAGCAGTCTTAACTACTGTAAACCACGCTTGTCCGTCTGCCATTAATAAGGGCTATGGGGGCGGGGTCACCAACTCCTGGATACCTGGGGCTCTGTGCTCCTGGAGATAAAAGCTGCTCCAAGAGGCTGTGGAAGTCTTCTGGAAGAATCACAGATGCAGAGCTCTGGAGGCAAAAGCAAATGGAAGCAGGGGAGAAGGATACAGAGAAAACAATCCCAGGACTGGGCACAGCACAGACAAAGTCTGCTACATCTATATTTAGAATCATTTTCAAACTTCAGAGAAGAATTCATTCTTTCTGGACTCTCTGCAGAAGGCAGGGGGCAGCACTCCATGTATCTTAACTCCAGCAGAGCTAAACAAGCAGTTCTTCTGGTCTGTATACCTTGCCCAGTCCCCTTTATCTCACAACTGGCCTGGTCACATCGCTATCCCTGTCATCGTCCTGTCAGTCCTTGGGTTTGTGTGTCCCTGTGTGTGTCCATGCAAGTCTGTGTGTACACACATGTGCATGCCTGAAACCATCAGTCATGGGGGAAAGGGAAGCGGGCTCACCATTTTTGTCTCAAATTTTCATTCATTCCCATACTACCATAAAGCAGGAGAGCTTTCCTCTTTGAAGCCCATCCAGCACTTGCCTTTCTTCACCCAGGTGTCAGCTTTTGTTTTAGACTGCTGGACCTTTTCTTCTGTTGGGCATGCATCCTATTATGGCTGTCACAGACTGACCCTGCCAGCTCCCTGCTTATTCCAGCTACAGGCTGGCTGGCTCTCTCTAGTTATGTGCTTATGGCTTAGAAAACTACTTGTTGAAACACCAGTCACTGTACTCATGCCTCTAATCAGTTGAGGTATATTTAACTATATGTAGGTTATGAGTTAAGCGACCAGGTATAGGATTTCCCAAGTCTGCCCTACTAGTAACACCTCCTCTTCCCTGACACCAACACCGTGTGCCTACACTGTCCCCACTACGTGGATTCACAGAGGACAATGGAATTGCCACTGTGCTGATAGATGTGAGAGGGACAGTATTATAATGTTAGGCCAGCATTAGCCGAGGTGTTTCCTAGGCCTCTCTCTACTCTCATCCCTGACCTTCACCAGGCCACCAGATGGGGTCTCCACTGCTCCAGAGGGACTCATCATGGCAGCAACAGCAAAGCAAGGCATCAAATTCTTCACTTCCAGTCTTGGGATAACATGTGTGCCTTCTGTAACAGTCGAAAGTCATCTTCATGATGACTCTTTTCTTACAAATTTGGGACAAATCTGTAGAACCCAGATTCCTTTTACTGTTTCCTACTCTCCCAAGCAGGTCCATTTGGGTTCAAACATTTAACCAGCTTGTAGAGAGGTCCTGTTTCCTCTCTAGTACAGGTAAGGCTAACACTGTGCACTGGACTAGAGTACTCTCTTCCCCTTTTTATTTTGTTTTTCAGCTTAAACATTTTTTTCTTAACATGATTGCACATTATCTTCCAGGATCCTCCACGGTAAGATATATTAGTGTAACAAGTTCTGAATCTATAAGAACACATATTTCTTAAAATCATCCTCACCTCTATATCTCCACCTATCTAAATGGGGCAATTTGACCCTAGAAGCATCCTTCCATTACCCCAACATCTAACCATGGCTGGCACTACATTCTTTTGGTCATGCCTGGCTTGTCTTCACTGTGCTTTCATCCCGTTCTTCCATGAATCCCTCAGCAACCTTATTCACATAAACAAAGTGTCCAAGCACACCTAGATTTTATTTCTAGCTTTTTGTGTTTATAATAATTATGCATTAGTGGGGATAGGTTAAGTTATGCTGCAGTAATATACAACCCCAAATCTTAGTGACTTATAATGGTAAAGGTTTCTTTTTCACTTGCATGACCTGTCTATTGTGACGGGTTGCTATGGTTTTGCTTTACATCATCTTCGTGCTGGAACCAGGCTGGTGGAGCAGTCTCTACCTGAAATACTGCCAGTTGCTGCATCAGAGAAAAAAGAGACATGGAGAACCACATACTGGCTCCTAAAGCTTCTGCTGAGCAGCAACACATGTCACTTCTGCCCTTATTTCATTGGTCAATTCAATTCACTTGGCCACTCCTGATTTCAACTGCGTAAGAATGTATAGAACTCCTGCAGACTAAGAAAGGAAAGCTAAAATATTTAGCCAAAATTAATACAATCTATTGGAATCCACCTTAACTCAGGGTGAGATAGTTCTTGTGTAATGAGACCCTCAGGCATCTTCATTTATTGGAAATTAAATTCCATCACCTACTGAGATTTAAACCATAGTTCAGGTCATGAAATCCTGAATGCAATTAAAGGGTATATAATTAGCAATCCAAAGTTAAGTTGTTACATGGGGGCGGGGGGAGGAAGGAGGTGAATCCAAGGGTCTGCTCAAGCTGCCTAAATCCAAGAAGTCAGTCATACCATGTTTCCTTTCTTGGCTCTGGGTACACAACTGGGAATACTGATCCAGGGCCACAGGCCTATGCCTGCAGCTAATGAACCAAAGACCTTGACATTACACATGAGAGCCCTGAGGCATATGAGGAACTTAGGTGCTTTTTGCAGTTTACTGGCCCTGTCTGCTCTCCTGACTGAGGAACAGATTAAAGGGGAAAAGAAGCTGTGACAACAAAATAAAATTCTCCCCCAAGCTGCCTGTCTGAAGCTCTGCCTGTTCTGAAGTCAGCCTTAAGTGGAATGAAAAGAATCTGCATTTCCAATAATCTCATACCAGTCTCAGCTACCCCATCAACTTCCAGAGCTGTACAGTGAACTGTGGCTTCCCCTGAAGTACACTGATCTGTGACTGCTCGCCTTGAGGCATCCTCCTTGGGCGGGGCGGTCGTGCCTACGGTTGATGTCCCGCTGCTCACCCTTCTCTCCTCCTGCATTCCCTGCTGAGGGACTGAGGGTTAACAACCACATGAGAAACATACCAATCTTATAAACAGCTAAGCATATAATCTGTCATCTAAACATGAACTTTTTGGAGACTGAAAAAGTTTAAGAATGAATCATATAGCTTGAAATATTTATTTATTTACCCTCAATTGATTTTAGGGTGTTGATAGGCTTATAAAATCAATCCATAAAAACTATTTTTAAAAATAAAATACTTTCTAAAAAATAAAAGTAACATGTTTCTATTTATATTAAAGCAAATTTTATAAAACTTCTTTATATTGATTATTTAAGCACTTGGAAAAAGCAAACAGAATAATTATTCCTGGAAAACATTCACTTACTCTATTTCTCAGCCACATCTGTTTCTCTGTCACTAATATTTTTCTGAACAACTTAATTTTAAAAATTTTTTTAAAAGTTTTTAAAAATTGACAATAATTTTAATGTGTATTTTATGGTTAATAAATTTAAAATTGAAAAAATAAAAATAAAATTGTTCTCACCTTCACTTGCCTCTCCTCTGCATACCATAATCTATATTTTAATTGAGAAAATACTGTCTTTACAGGTACTAATATGCTGAGAAAGAGCAGAAAAAATTCTGCCAAAGGGAGAATATATTTAATTCTAATTTTACATAGAAAAATGTACATATTTCAGCCTAAATATTCTCGCAGGCCTTGTCTTTTACTTCCCCTCTAGGTATCTTTGGGCAAAAAAAAAATTATTTACATTTTTAAATTGTGGTAAAATATACATAAGTTTTACCATCTTAACCATTTTTAAGTATAAAGTTCTGTGGCATTAAGTACATTCACATTGTTGTGACCATCACCACCACTGACCAGCAGAGCTCACTTCATCTTGCAAAACTGAAATTCTCTTTCACCGTCTGGCTTATTTCACTTAGCATAATGCTTTCCAGTTCCATCCATGCTATCACAAAAGGTAGGAGCTCCTTCTTTCTTTCTGCTGTGTAGTATTCCATTGTGTAAAACTATATGATTTCACCTATAAGTGGAATGTAATCAGCAAAACAAACAAGCAAGCAAAATACAACCAGAGACAATGCAATAAAGAACAACCTGACAGTAATTAGAGATGAGGGTGCAGGGGTATAATAGGGGAAGGGCCATCAAGGAACATGGATAAAGGACACACAGACAAAGCCAAAGGGGGTAGGTTCAAGGGTGGGAGGCAGGCATGGGTGGGGTGAGGGGCTGTGGACAGGTGAAAATGGAGACAACTGTACTTGAACAACAATAAAAAAAAAACTGAAATTCTATACCCATTAAACAATAGCTTCCCATTCTCCCCTGACCTCAGCCTTTGACAATTCCACTCTACTTTCTGGCTCTATACATTTGACTATTCTGTGATTTAAGCTTTTCTAATTTGTTTTGCCTCCACACTGGTCACCAGAGTAAACTTTCTATAGGCAGCTCCCTCAAATGGCCTCTCATTACTGTGTGATGAAGTTCAAACTCCTTTGCCTGGAAGACAGTGGTTCCTAAAACTGATTGGGCACCTAAGCTCCATCTCAGATGCACTGAATCCTGGGAGTGGGGCACAGTAATCTGTGTAGTACTCTCCACACAAGCCCTCCACAGTGTGACCTCAACTGCACTTTCCATGTCCCCACAACCCACCATGCTTTGAGGCCACATAGAATATTTTCCATTTTCCTGCCATGACAGATTTGTGCTGAGTAATTTTCTATATCTTTTCTAGTATGTTCTTTCCTGCCTTCCTTGCCTTACTCATTCCAGACACTTCAACATCTAGCCCCAATAACATCTATGCTGTGGGGTCCTTATTTTTTCAGTGGGAAGAGGTGGTTTCTCCTCAGTGCCCTACAGCACTTACATACTTATTATACACATGTCCTGGTTTTTCTTTTTGAGTCTTTAGGAGCACAGTAGAGTAACATCTCTCTTCCTGCCTAGTACTAAGAGAGAAACATAGGAAACATCAGTTGAAAATCAAAATTTCAACTCCATTACTAATAGACAGTACCCTGGAAGCTGAAGCTTAAGTGTGTAGTCACGTGGGCTTTTGACTACACGGTCTTGTCAAAATGAAACTGTCTCCATCTAAACAGAATTTGCCCTATCACATGCCCTGTAAGTAGAGTGGCAGAGAGCTTAAGAGTAGGAGTGGAGTGAGGGGATAGAAGAAATAAGTCCATTTTTCTCCCCCAAACTCTCCATTTACCCCTGGCCTGTTATCAATTAAGGGCAAAGGAGGGGGGCGGGTGGGGAAAAGCCTAGTGTTGTGTAATGCAAGCTCCTCGTGAACTTGGGAATGCTTCCTTAACAGTACTGTAATTATTTTTATATGATCATCTCACATTATGCCTTTCTAGATTCTTCAAATCCCAGAGATGCTTTTGCTTATTTTTGAATTTCCTGTGCCTGGTACTAAGTTCAATAATGTTTGTTAAATCAATGATTAATTCTGAAGTGATATTTAATACTTTAGATTTTAAAGATAGTTATAGCTCAAATTTCTAAATCAAATGGCTTCCAGTAATTTCTAATTTCCAGGGGACTCTCTGATATAATTATGTTTTATTGGTTATACTGAACATTATAAGTGTTATTTGATGTAGAATTTTCTCCCCCAAGTAGCTACACATTCCATCTATTTTTAGTTGCTTTCTTAATTTAAATTCAAATAGGACAAAAGCCAGCATCTAGGTCCTGCTGCAATGTACACAACTTAAGAATTATTTCTAAATGTTGGCTGGTTTCTATGAGAAGAGAGACCTTGTATGATACCACTTAGCTAGACGGATTGGAACCAGATGAGAAGCATATGATCCTGATTTCCAGAATCCTTCTTCACATAGGAGAGGGGCTGGCAGGTAGCAGCTGAAAGGTATCCTTCTGCATAAAGGAAAACTATCCGCAAGGCAGACCATAGCTACATCTGCCTAGTCAAGCTATGCAACAGTTTGGACATTGGCAAAGATGGGGAGATGCTAAAACTAACCTCAGGCACTGGAGAGTGAAGTGGAAAGAGCAAAGGCATTGAAACCAGATGCCTCGGAGTTGGAACTTGGGCAAGTCATGTTTCTAGGAGCACAATTTCTTCATCTCTGAGACGGGTTAATATTGCTTCTGCAGAGTTGGCCCTGAGTACTGAGTGAAGCCAGGTGAGACTGGAAGATGAGCAGACACCACTCACTGCCAGTTGTACCTTAGGCTAATGGCACAACAGTGTTACGAGCATCACCCCGGTTCTGTGTCAGCTCTGTGGACACAGGAGTGGACATTTCACCTGAGTAAGTGTATTTTTCTCAAAAACTCTTTCTGAGGCATGGCCCTATGTTCAATGGTTGATTATTTTTTTCATTTGTGAAAATGTGAAAACAACCTTGGGCACTCTCCCCACATTACCACGGCTGTGCTAGTTACCTTTTTTTGCTTGAACACAAGCTGTTAGTTTCAATGCTCGTCTGGTCTGCTTGGCTACCAGGATGATTTTTATGCCACTTAAGAATGGTTGACATTTAAATCTTAACAGCAACTGTTGGAATACTTCCAGGTTAATTTTGGAAAATTGATTTAAATCCAATTTTTTTTCTGAAAGGAATCATAAGAAACTATTAACAGTGCTCGTTTTTAGGTGACCAGCACATGGGGGGAGAGGAGTTGTGGCAAACAGCCTCTAAAATGACCCCACCTCCCAGGATTCACTCTTGCACAATCCCTTCCTCTTGACTGTAGGCTGCACTTATTGACTTGCTTCGAATGAACAGAACTCAGCAGAAGTGGTGGGTCTCACTTCCAAACTTAGGTTATAGAAAGACTGTGGCTTCCATCTTGGGTGTTTTATTTTGCCTTCGCTATGTTGTGAGATGCCCTGTGCACCAGCCCATGTGGCAGAGAACTGAGGGGCCTGCATCCAATAGCCTATGAGGAACCGAGGCCCTGAGTCCTTTATCTGTGAGGGACAAGATCCTACCAACAACCAAGTGTGTGAGTTTGGAAGACGATCCTCCCATAGTGGAGCATGTAGATGAGACTTAATTCCTAGTCAACAGCTTGACTACACCTCATGAGAGACCATGAGCCAGAGACAGCCAGCTAAGTAGTTCCTAGATTTCTGACCCAAATAAACTGAGATGGTAAATACATTGGTCTGAAAGCTGCTACATTTGAGGTAATCCTTTATACAACAACTAATAAAGGAAAAGAGAATGGAAGAGTATAAGGAACTTTTACATTTTATTTTATGCCATTTTTAGGCCAAACGATTCTTGGTACTTTAAACAATGTGACTGCCAGTTTGCCGGGGAGGGATGGGTCCCTATCACCTACCGGGAATATTCTTACATAAAGTAGGCTCATTAAGTTGCTTAAGGTTTGATTTTATAGGGCCCTTAAAAAGTACATGGCTCCTGGCTACAAGCCTCTTGCATTAGCAGGAAGCCCCAGCCCTTTCAGGCTGAGGAAATTTAACTGCCTTGTTCCCATCCAAGGTGCTGCTTCTATCCATAAATTCCCTTAATGATTTCTTGATGTAATTCTGGTGTTGTCGTTTTCTTTGGTCTCTCAGCCTCAGGAAATCCCAACAGCCTTCTATACTGTATGAATTTTCTATCTGTATAGATGCATTATTTGTATTCTTTAAAATACTGTCAATAGGTGTTATTTAAGTGGATAGATACGGCAATTCTGCAAATAGGCTCACTCAAGACAAACTCCTACACCCTCTATTGCCTTCCTGTGTGGTAGAAGTTAGAATTTTTTTTTAAAAAAGGTATAAACCTACATTTCCCAGACTCTTTTCAAGCTGGGGATCCATATGTGAGCATTCCATTTCTTCTAGCGTATTGTTCAATGCCACAATGTCTTTGTTGATATTTTGTTTGGAAGATCTGTCCATTTTTGACAGTGGGGTGTTGAAGTCCCCTACTATAATTGTGTTGCTATCAATATCTTTCTTGAAGTCCTTCAAAATTTTCTTTATGTATTCAGGTGCTCCTATGTTGGGTGCATATATATTTACAATATTTATGTCTTCTTGGTGGATTCTTCCCTTGAGCATTATGAAGTGTCCTTCTGGGTCTCTCTTTATGGCCCTTTTTTTGAATTTGTTTTGTCTGATATGAGTATTGCTACCCCAGCTCTTTTTTCCTGTCCATTTGCTTGGAAAACTTGTTTCCAACCCTTCACTTTCAATCTGTGTAGGTCTTTTGTCCTGAGGTGGGTCTCTGTCCATTTGCTTGGAAAACTTGTTTCCAACCCTTCACTTTCAATCTGTGTAGGTCTTTTGTCCTGAGGTGGGTCTCTTGTAGGCAGCATATGTGTGAGTCATGCTTTCTTATCCATTCAGCTATTCTATGTCTTTTGATTGGAGCATTTAATCCATTTACGTTTAAGGTTATTATTGATAGGTACTTATTCATTGCCATTTTTTTTATACCTGTGTTTCTCTCTCTCTCTTTCCCTTCCTTTCCTTAAATCAGTCCCTTCAGGATCACTTGCAGAGCTGGTTTGGTGGAAGTGTATTCTTTTAGACTTCTTTTGTCTTGGAAGCTCCTTATTTGGCCATCTATCTTGATTGAGAGCCTTGCTGGATAGAGTAGTCTTGGTTGAAGGCCTCTGGTTCTCATTACTTGGAATATTTCTTGCCATTCCCTTCTGGCTTGGAGTGTTTCCATTGAGAAGTCAGCTGCTAACCTTATTGGGGTTCCCTTGTATGTTACTTCCTGCTTCTGCCTCGCTGCCTTTAAGATTCTCTCTTTGTCTTGGAATTTTGCCATTTGAATGATGATGTGTCTTGAAGTGGGCCTGTTTGGGTTCCTTTTGATTGGGACTCTCTGTGTTTTCTGGATTTGTGTGACTTTTTCTCTCATCAGATTAGGGAAGTTTTCCATCATTATTTTTTGAAACACGTTTTCTGTCCCTTGCTCTTCTTCTTCTCCTTCTGGTATCCCTATTATACGAATATTATTACGTTTCATGTTGTCCTGCATTTCCCTTAATACCACTTCATTCTTTCTGAATCTCTTTTCTTGTTCCTGCTCTTTTTGGGTGTTTTTTTCAACCTTGTCCTCCAGCTCGCTGATCCGATCCTCTGCTTCATCAAGCCTGCTTTTGATTCCTTCTATTGTATCCTTCAGTTCAGATATTGTATTCTTCATTTCCTCTTGGCCCTATTTCCTTTTTCATGTTGACATAGTTTGCAGTGAGTTCATTATAGTTTCCCTGTAGTTTCTGGAAATTCTCTGCAAGCTCATCGAGCTTCTTGAGCTTCCTGATAACGAGTGCTTTGAACTCAATATCTGATAGTTGGCTTGCCTCTGTTTCATTTATCATTCTTTCTGGGGTTTCCTTTCATTTGGGGATTGTTTCTTTGTCTTCCCATTGTTTGTGAGACTCTTCTTGCTATCCTCTCTTTCTTAAATTGATCTGTCAAGTCCTCTGGAGTAGCGAAGTTAATTTTGTCTCACTATCTCTGTTTTTTTGGGCTGACCCATGTCCGGGACTGACTCTGGTCTTTTCACAGCTCCAGTTTTTAATGTCTCACCTGTAGATAAAGAAGAGAGGGGAGCGAGGGGGAAAGAAAAAAAAAGGCGTGAAGGAAGGGAGAAAGAATACTATAAGGAAAGGAAGGGAGGAAGGAAGAATAAAGAAGAAAGAAGGAAAGAATGGAAGGACGAATTAAAAGAATAAAATATTTTTTATTTTTTATAAATTAAAATTAGACACAACAAAAAAATAATAAAAAAGAGACATGAGAAGGAGGGAACTAGGAATACTAAAGGAAAAGGAGGAAGAAGGAATTAAAAAATAGCGAAGGACAGAAAGGAAGAAGGAAAAAAAAAAAAACCTTCTGCTTTCTGATTTTAAAGGTGTCCGGCCAGGCTGCGTGTGGCTGGGAAGATATTAGTTTTGCTTTTCTCCCTTCCTGAGGTGCACTCTTCACTGTTGTCCAGTCACCAGCCCAGTTCTTAGGTGTGGTTCTGGGTCCAAACTGGGTCTTTTGATGTGCACCTATTAGGGGCAACTCTCTCACCGCCTATTTTCTCTTTGCTGGTCTAGATAATATGTTCTCTCCATGCCCTTTCTGGATAGTTTGGCCCCCGCTCTGAGTCAAGATTTTGTGCAGTCTGCAGCTCTGGTCTGCCGCTCTCCTCAAGGGGGTGTTTCTGCCTTATTCCTACAAAGCTGATTGGCCTGCAGGGCTAAGTGCATAGCGGCTGAGTGGCTAGGGCTTTTTCCCCAGCTGTGGGTGTGAGCTCCGCGCACCTGTGTTTGCTTTCCTCTTTGTCCCTGGACTGTGCTCCAGCGAGCACCAGCTGAGGGGCCCAGTTGCACACTGCCCTGGTATTTTTGAGCTGTGCACGAGTGATCCACTGATCACTGGGTGCACACAGTCCCTAGTTTCTCTTGTTTGGTTTCGCAAGTCGCGCCGTGCCCCAGAGCCACTGGTTGCAAGCTGTTCCCAATTCTTCTGGAGTGGCCAGGGACAGGCCTCCGGTCCCTGGGCTCATACAGTCTCCAATTTCCCTTGATGGAAGCACCAGCAACCACGGGCTGAGGGCCATTTGTGCACTCACTCCAGTGCTTCAGGCAGACTGCCCTGTGCCTCCCATCCCAGGTGCTCACCGAGCTCAGGACTGTTGGGGGCGGGGCCTCTCCAAATAGCCATCGAGTGCCTTTTTTTCCTATTTTTCCTTTCTGAAAAATTCTTCCTATTTACGCTTGCCAGACCAAACAAGCATCTGGCCACTCACACATCCTGATATGGCTCCCTCCCAAGAATTTTGCATCTGATCCAGCAGCTGCCGAGTCTGGGACTGGAGCCCCACCCTGCTCCCTGAGCTGGTCCCGAGGGGGACCTTTTCATTCCAAAGCACTCTGCTTACCATTTGAGCATTCAAATTCCCCTGTAATCTTGGTCACTAATCATTATATGTGCTGGAATACTGTTGGGTTTTCGCCCTGTTCCTCAGAAAATCAACCAGGGGGCAGGAGGAAGTGGACTCTGTTCCCCCTATCTCGTCACCATTTTCCTCTCTCCTCCCTGAATAGGAAATTCACTTACAAGTTTCTATTAGCAAAAATGTAACATCAAAATTCAATTATATAATTTTCTCTCAATAAGTTAAAATACATAGAAAAATATAGAAAGGACCTATGCAAGAATGTTAACATTGGTTACTTCCGGTGGTGTGACAATGGGCAATTTTTATTTCTTGTTTCTCTACATTTTCCATGTGTTCCCAACTTTCTTCACTATGCATGAATTATTTTTAAACTAGAAAACAGAACTTATTGGGAAATAAAAATAAAGCAAAACATTCCATATAACTCATCTAAATGAACAAAAATTTTTAGCTAGCATTTCAGAAAACTATATTCAGAAACCAAGATCATTTATTTTTTATCAAGTTGAAGAAGGCGTCAGCACATAGTTTCACTTTTTAAGAGCCTGTTGCTGGCCATGAGGAGAAAGGAAGCAAGAGATTTTTGAAGGTCTTAATAAGGACTCCTAATTTGGAGGATGGAGGTGACTATCTGGGAAGCCAAGAGAGAATATGGGACCAGTCTCTCACCACAGAATGACATTAAACAGACCTAGGTTATTTATCAACCCTAATCCATGGTTGGCTGAACTTTCACCATGTTTGTGAGAAATTCTGTGAGATATTCTCAGATCTCCCAGAAGAATGTGTGAGGACAAAGTTACCAGATAGCCTAGTTTCATTCCCAATCCATCAACCATCTTAGGAACTGGACCTGGCCTGGTTCTACCAAGGTGCAAGAAACCTAGGAGGTCTCAACAAACCTAAGAGACCAGTATGTAGATAATTTGGTGTTACTGTCTGCAGTAGAGGACAAGCAAATCAAACAGAAACTCATGTATACTTGAAGATGCTTCAGAAAAAAAATTATCTAAGTGAAGGAAGGCAGTGACCTTCAGGTTAAAAATAAAATTTATAATGGATATTCAAGGTCATGACATATCCTGGTGAACTTG
>PVJI01022571.1:0-15863 GCA_004026765.1 Micronycteris hirsuta | reverse complement strand
AGCCGAGGCACAGATGGGTAACTTGTATCAGATCACACAGTTAATATGTCCAAATTGAATCTCAACCCAGTTCATTGAGCTCTAGAGTAGATGTTCTTAAATACTGGATGATAATTCCTCTCTATGCCATAGTCATAAAAATTCTCACTGATCAATGCAATGAAATGTTTATAATTTTATGAGCTTGATGTGCCCAGCACCTGTCATTCTAATTGAAAAGGATCTTAAACATGTTGTATCCAAGTATAAATATTTGGGTAAATGAAGGAATTTTTTCTTGCAACTAAAGAATCTATCTGATTGAAGAGACCATGAAAACCACATATTGCCACCCCTTTCAATTCAGCTAATGTGAATAAATTGACTTCTGTATGACCAGAATATCCCCTTATGTTATCTCATTAAATTTATGCAATAACTCCCTCCTTAGCTCAATACTTCTGTTAATTCGGGGGCTGATGTTATCCTAGAGTGTGTTAATTTTACTGTCACATGGAGACAAAACAATTTCACCTTTATCCTGTGGGGCATAATATTATCACTAAGCACAAAGGTCCTTAGTTTTGTCCTGAATTAGGGCAAAAGAAAAAATGTAAAAAAACTGAGATTATAGTCCCATTTGAAATTGGATATTTCTTAAGTTGTAGATGCGATATCATGACCCTTGGACAGAAACTGCCTGTAGTGTGACTCCCATCTTTGCTTAAACTCTGGCTTAAAACCTTAAACAAGTTACCTAATATCTCTGTGCTTCAATTTTCTCAACTGCAAAATGAGGATAATAGTAGGATCAACCTCATAAGGTTATTTTCAGGATTAAGAAATTTAATACATGTAGAGCGCTTAGAACAAGGTCTAAGAGTGTTTGTTGAATTGATAAAATATAGTATCTGCTCTCTAAAATCTTCCTAGGTAGTTATAAATCTGCAGTGGTTCCAGAATGCATTTGTTAGATAATGATGCCATGAGCTCAGGTTCTTTTTCTTTAATAAGAAACAAATATGCCCTGGCTGGTGTGGCTTAGTGTATTGTGTGCTGGCCTAGGAACCAAAGGGTTGCCGGTTTAATTCCCAGTCAGGGCACATGTCTATGTTTCAGGAGAGATCCCCAGTTGGGGGTGAGTGAGAGGCTACCACACATTGATGTTTCTCTCCCTTTCTTTCTCCCTCACTTCCCCTCTCTCTAAAAATAAATAAATAAAATCTTTAAAAAACAAACATATCTGAGTTTTCTTTGGAGAAGTGCCCATTCAGGTTTTGCCCATGTTTTAATTGTATTGTTTGTTTTTAGTGTTGAGTTTCATAAGTTCTTTATAAATTTTGGATATTAACCCCTTATCAGATGTATCAGTGAATATGTTCTCCCATTCAGTGGGTTGTATTTTCACTTTGTTGATGTTTTCCTTTGCTATGCAAATGTGTTTTAGTTTTATGTAGCCCCATTTGTCTATTTTCTTCTTGTTTCCCTTGCCTGAGGAGATATATCTGATAAAATATTGCTATGATAAATGTCCAAGATTTTACTGTCTATCTTTTATTCTAGGGTTTTTAGAGTTTTGAGTCTAACAATTAAGTCTTTAATTCATTTTGAGTTTATTCTCCTGTGTCATGTAAGAAGGTGGTCTAGTTTCATTTTTCTGTACATATCTGTCCAATTTTCCTTACACCATTTATTGAATAAAATAGCTTTAGTCAATTGTATGTTTTTGCCTTCTCTGTCAAATATTAATTGACTATAAAGGCATGGGCTTATATCAGGACTCTTTATTCTGTTTCATTGATCTGTATGTCTGTTTTTATGCCAGTACCATGCTATTTTGGTTATTATGGCCTTATAGTATAACTTGATATTAGGTAATGTGATTCCTCCAACTTTGTCCTTCTTTGTCAAGATTGCTGTTTTATTTGGGGTCTTTTGTGGTTCCGTATACATTATGGAATATTTGTTCTACTTTTGTGAATATATCATTGGTATCTTGTTAGGAATTGCATGAAACCTATATATTGCTTTGGATAGTATGGACATTTTAATGATGTTAATTCTTCGTATTCATGAACACTGTATATGTTTCTCCAAGGAGGACATACACATAGTCCATAGACATACGAAAGGATGCTCAATGTCACTAACAATTAGAGAAATGGAAATTAAAACCACAATGAGATATCACCTCACACCTGTCAGAAAGGATATCATCAATAAATCAACAAACAGCAAGTGCTCGAAAGGATGTGGTGAAAAGGGAACACTTTAGCACTGTTGGTGGGAACATAGATTGGTGCAGTCATTGTGGAAAGTAGTATGGAGTTTCCTCAAAAAAATTAAAAATGGAACTGCCTTATGACCCAATGATTTTACTTCTAGGAATCTATTTGAAGAAACACAAAACACAAATTCAAAAAAATATGTGTACCCCTATGTTAATTGCAATGTTATTTACAATAGCCAAAATTTGGAAGCAGTCCAAGTGTCCATCAGCAGTTGAGTGGGTAAAAAAATCAGTGGTATATTTACACAATGTGATACTAGTCGGTCATAAAAAATAAGAAAATTTTACTCTTTGTGACAGCATGGATAGGCCTGGAGAACATTATGCTAAGTGAAATAACCCAGTCAGAGAAAGATAAATATCATATGATTTCACTCATGCGTGGAATTTAATCAACAAACTGAACTAATAAGCAAAATAGAGACAGACTCAGAGCACATGCTGACAGCTCTAGGGGGGTTGGTGGAGTGGAGACATCAAGCAAAAAGTAAAAGAATTCATAGACATGGACAACAATGTGGTGACTGCAGTGGGGGAGTGAATGGAGGTGGAACAGTGTACAGGGAGGATAAATGGTAATAGAGAAAATACAATAAAGCAAGCTATTCAAAAAAAGAAATAATTGTTTAAAAATAACTAAAAAAAAACCTCTTTTGATGTGTAGACTCAAATACTAACATGTGAAGGCCTTATTTTATCTCCAAAAGAAAAGCAAATATTTTAGGATTGACAATAACAGTTGGAACAAATACAGAATTTGATACACACACACACACACACACACATGTATAAATGTATTTTTAAATGACTAATTAAAAAAATTGTGGCAAGGGAACATTTGAGGGACTAATTTAAGTAAATATTCAAAAGGGGAAAAATTAGGGGATAAAAGTCTATTTCCCCAGCTGGGAAATGTCTGCAGATATAGTGAATACTTAGTCAGCAGATCTCTATTTTTATTCAAGCAACTTGCCAAGAAATACAGTGGCTGCAGTTTTCTCCCCTCTGTAATGCGAACTGGAGCTCAGCTAGGAATACTGAAAATGGACGCCCATCCTTTAATGTGCCTGAGTGGGCGACGGGTAGTGTGCAGGTCAGCAGATTCTCATCCCGCTCTCTACTGTGGGAATTGGCCCAGTTAACAAAGGCAAACTGGGTTAGGTCTGGGTTGACAACATGCTGTTACTATTTGAGTATGCTTCATGAACAACAAGCCTAAGCTCTCTTGCAAAAATTATTGTGCAGTGTTCTGGTTTCCTATTTGTCTTAGAAAGCAATAATGTATATGAATGTTTTTCTGTGAGAGCCAAAAGATTCAAGACTTAAAATGTGGATATGAGCACTTTCCAGTTTAAGGCAGTTTTATGTATCTGGCTAGTCTTAACTACCTTCATACTTTCCCTCACACTGCCTGGCACCAGGAACGGCTTTGTCATTTCATCCATATTTTTTCATCTCCAAATCCTAGCTTCCTTTTAGACCCTGAAGTAAATGTTAGCACACCCATCAAGTCCCTATTGATAGCTCCACTAGGAAGTGATCATTTGTTTCCTTGAATTCATGAAGTGTGTCATCTGTACCTGTTTTAGCATATGGTAACTTTCTACACTGCATTCTACCAGTTTATGCAATTATTTTATCTCCCTTACCAGATTTTAAACTTCTTGAGGGTGTTTCTGAATCATCTGGATATAGAAATACTGTGTAGTGAATGATACCCACCATATAGAATGTACATACTGAATGTTGAGAAGTGAATATATGAATATATAAATATATCATTTAATACTGATAACAACCTAGAAATAGGGAAGCTCTGCTTCTTCTTTTTTCATCTGGAACCATGGAGGGTGCAGAAGAGAAGAAGTTTTCTACTGTGCTAGAAACCCTTAAGAAAAAGCGAAGGAATTTCACAGAGCTGAAAATCAAGTGCCTGAGAAAGAAGTTTGCCCAAAACATGCTTTGAAAGTCAACAAGGAAGCTTATCTATGAAAAAGCTATACACTGTCACAAGGAATATAGGCACATGTACAGAACTGATATTCGAATGGCTAGAATGGCAAGAAAAGCTGGCAACTTCTATGTACCTGCAAAACCCAAATTGGCATTTTTCATCAGGATCAGAGGTATCAGTGGTGTGGGCACAAACGTCTGAAAGGTGCTGCAACTTCTTCGCCTTTGCCAGATCTTCAGTGGCACCTTTGTTAAACTCAACACATCTTCGATTAACATGCTAAGTATTGTGCAACCATATATTGCATGGGGGTACCCAAGCCTGAATTCAGTAAATGAATTGATCTACAAGCTTGCTTATGGGGAAATAAACAAAAAACAAATTGCCCTGACAGATAACACATTGATTGCATGATCTCTTGGTAAATATGACATCATCTGCATGGAGGATCTAATTCGTGAGATCTGTAGTGTTGGAAAATGCTTCAAAGAAGCAAACAATTTCCTGTAACCCTTCAAATTATCTTCTGCATGAGGTGGAATGAAGACAAGGACCATGCACTTTGTAGAAGGTGGAGATGCTGGTAACAGGGAGGACCAGATCAACCAGGCTTATTAGAAGGATGAACTAAGGTATCTACCATGGCCATTTTTGTAATCTGGTCAGTTAATAAACAGGGACTTTTCTAATACAAAAGATTTTATTCATTTATTTTTAGACAGGGGAAAGGAAGGAGAAAGAGAGGGAAAGAAATGTCAATGTGTGGCTCCCTCTCACGTGCCCCCTACTGGGGACCTAGAGGAACTGTTTTTTTTTTTTGTTTTCTTTTTTAATAATTGCTTTATTGTTGTTCAATTACAGTTATCTGCATCCTCTCCCTTCCCCTCCTCCCTTCCCCCCAACCCCAACCTCCTTCCCCAGCCTCCCTCCTCCCCCTTGGTTCTGTCCACGTGTCCTCTATAGTGATTCCTGAAAACCCTTCTCCCCATTGTCCCCTCCCCCTTCCCCCTTGGCTATTGTTAGACTGTTCTTAATTTCAATGTCTCTGGTTATGTTTCGCTTGCTTTCTGCTTTTGTTGATTATGACCAGTTAAAGGTGAGATCATGTGGTATTTGTCCCTCACCGCCTGGCTTACTTCACTTAGCATAATACTCTCCAGTTCCATCCATGCTGTTACAAAGGGTATAAGCTCCTTCTTCCTTTCTGCTGCGTAGAATTCCATTGTGTAGATGTACCATAGTTTCTTGATCTATTCATTTGTAGATGGGCACTTAGGTCGTTTCCAGCACTTGGCTATTGTGAATTGTGCTGCTATGAACATTGGAGTGCATAGGTTCTTTTGAATTGGGTTTTCAGGATTCTTAGGGTATAATCCTAATAGTGGAATTGCTGGGTCAAAAGGCAGTTCCATTTTCATTTTTCTGAAGAAGTTCCATACTGTTTTCCACAGTGGCTGCACCAGTCTGCATTCCCACCAACAGTGCAGTAGGGTTCCCTTTTCTCCACATCCCCTCCAACAGTTGTCTGTTGCTTTGTTGATGATGGCCATTCTGACTGGTGTGAGGTGATACCTCATTGTGGTTTTAATTTGCATCTCTCTGATGGCTAATGATGTTGAGCGTCTTTTCATATGACTCTGGGCCCTCCGTATGTCCTTTTTCGAGAAGTGTCTGTTCATATCTTTTGCCCATTTTTTAATTGTTTTTTTTTTTTTGTCTTCCTGGAGTGGAGTCGTATGAGTTCTTTATATATTTTGGAGATCAAACCCTTGTCTGAGGTATCATTGGCAAATATGTTTTCCCATACGGTTGGTTCCCTTTTTATTTTAATACTATTTTCTTTAGCCCCACAGAAGCTCTTTATTTTGATGAGGTCCCATTTGTTTATTCTTTCCTTTATGTCCCTAGCTCTAGGGGACATATCATTCAATCAGAAATGAAAGAGGAGATATTACAACTGATGCCACAGAAATACAAAGGATTGTTAGTCACTACTATGAAGAACTGTATGCCAAGAAATATGAAAACCTAGGGGAAATGGACAAATTTTTAGAAAAATATAATCTTCCAAAACTCAATAAGGAAGAAACAGAAAGACTGAACTGACCAATAACAGCGGATGAAATTAAAGCAGTAATCAGAAAGGAACTGGAATAACTGTTTTAAAATGGAAAGAAAAAAGAAATAGGAAAGCTCTTATTCCAATATTAAATAAGTGCCAATGATAATAATTAAATTTAACATTGAACAGAATGTACTGGAAATAGATCTATGTGTTCTATGTTATCCCATCTCATCTTCTTAGTTGTATACAGTAAATACTATTATTATCATCATACTCATTTTACAGGAGAGCAATTGAGGCACATAACAGTCATGCAACTTGCCAACGTAGTATACAGCCAGCATTTGAATTTTAAGTAGTCTCTTCCAGCTCCTTTTCTCTTAATCATCACACTATTATACCCATTGTTTTATAGCAAGTCAGCATAGAAATCCAGGAATTATAATTTCACATCCAGTGCATATCCTAATGTAAATACTTACTGCCTTACACACAGTACTTACGCACAGTTTAAGTATTTGACTCTACTAAAACCCTCTTCCCAGTTCCTAACACCTCTGGCTGGATTTCCTAGTTTCATAGGCCACCCTTCCTAGTCTTCGTTAGTCCACTTTTAACCATTCTAAATTCATTAGTGTAATGAGGTAGAAAATAAATTATATAGAATAACTAAAAAATATAAAGGCAATGTTTGGGTGCAAAATAAAGTGCCTGGTATGTGTACTCCTGAAAATGAGAGCTTCATAGACTACCCCAAATTGTAATTTTCATTTGAAATGTCCCATAGATCCAAAACAGATAGGACAATTTAGCATCATCAATCTAGTTGTTTGGTATTCAATTATGGTTACTTATCAGAATAGCCTGCACTATACCAGATAATATTGTTGTACTATTAATTTAAATAAAAAAAACCTTCATTATGACATGAATTACTACTGAAATATTTAATGAATGACATTCATTACTGTGAATAAAGTATACTACATAGATATAAATTGGAGATTCTTTTTTATAACCTTTAAATTATTGTAGATATTTTGTTATTAAAATTAACATAAAATTTAATGATTACTAAAATTTAGTGCTGTTTTCTATATGTATTATTTTAAAATATTATAAATTTTAAGTAAATATAATAAACTATTAATTTTTTCCAGAAGTGAGAAAGAAATTTTTTTTAAAGTATACATGAGGAACACAAAACGGTCATCAAAAAGGCACTGAGAAAGACATAAAAGAAAGTTAGTTGGATTATTGAATAAAATGTTAGTGAAAATACATAAAATGCCAGAAAAATAAATAGGAAATTAATTCAGAGCTGTTCCAGCAGAATATATAAAAGATAAGTCCTTGATGGAGTGCATCTTCTACATACATGTAAAGCATCTCTGATGAATTTCAAGAAAAAATGAGCAAGATGAATCCTAGTCATTCATTAAAAATGCAATTTCTGAAAAATCAAGAACATGGCAGTGTAATTTGATTATTGAATGATGGAAGACTTTTGTGGAAAAGTATCCATCTCAGATAAAAAAATACTTTGAAAAGAGTAGGAAGTTTCCACTAACATTTACATGAATTCTTCCAAATAATAGAAAGCAAAACATTACTAGATCTTGGTTAATTTATTCTACCTTAAAGGATTTAATTTTTTCTATGTTTTCCACTCTTTGTGGATTGAAAAAATTGAAGATAATTGAGTACATATTTTTAGAAAATGTGAGCAATATAAAATGCATACCAACGGTAGGCTTCAGTATTTATAACTGAAGTCAGCTGTAGGACAAAGACAATTTGTCAGAAAAATCCAGAACACTTTGTTGAAAATAAAATAAACATGATTTAATTTTTTTTATTGAAAGCATTATTGAAATATAATTCACATACTAAATGACTCACCCATTTAAAATATATTATACAATGTTTTTAGTATATTGACTTGTACAACCATTACACAGTCAATTTCAGAATATTTTTATTTCCCTAAAAAGAAATCCAATACTCATTAGCAGTCACCATTTCCTACAATACCTGCCTATCTCTCTGATGTAAGCAACTGTATTAGTCTACTTGTGCTGCCATAACAAAATACCACTAGGTGGCATGGACAATAAAAATTTATTTTTTCCACATGCATGGAGGCTAGAAGTCTGAGATAAAGGTTTTGGCTGATTCTGTTTCTGGTGAGAGCTCTTTTCTGTCTTGCAGATATTCTCCTTCTTGTTATGTTTTCACGATGCCTTTTTTTGATGCATGAGCATGGGAAGACAGAGACAGAGATGCACTCTGGTGTCCCTTTTCATTAGGAAACACATTCTAACAAAGAAGAATCCCAGGCTCATGATCTCATTAATCTTAATGACTTCCTTAGAGGCCCCATCTCCAAATACAGCCACACAGCTCGTTAGGTCTTCAGCAAATGAATTTAGGGGAGATACAAACATTCAGTCCATAACATTGCACCCTGGCCCCTGAAAACATATACCCTTCTCACTTGCAAAATATATTAATTCTATCTCAACAGCTGTTTAAATTTTAGTCATTCTAGCATGGAGTCTAAAGTGCAAAGTTCCATCTAAATATCATTGACATCTAAATCAGATATGATATTATTCATTGTGGGACAAATTTCTCCCTAGGTATGAATGTGTGAAACCAGATAAGTTAGTGCTTCACAAATAGAGTGGTGGGACAGGCAAGGAATAGACATTCAGAAGGAAGAAATTGAAAGGAAGAAAGGGTGACAAGCAAGTCCAAAACTTAGCAAGATAAAGTCCATTAGGCCTTAAGACTTGAGAATTATCCTCTTGGCTTCTATGTTCTGCCCTGCAGATCCATTGGGGAGTCCGGCAGAACAGCCCATCTCCTTCAGCTCTGTGGGGAGGCTTGAATGGAAGTGGCCGGGCCCTCTGAAACTAAGGAGGGGAGTACTGCCACTGAAATTTTTGAGACTGAGTAGAAAACAGGTTTTGCCTCCTGAGCTTGTGGTAGGAGGGGCACCCTGACGATGTCTGGATTCCCTTAAGAGACATTCTTCCTATTTTTTGCTATTTCTTAAGGTCACACATGTTCTTAATTATTCAGTTAAGAACTATTTTCCTGTTCTTCTTGGTCCAAATAAGAGTGTCTCTTCTGGTATATTATCATCTTTATTCTTAGTTAGCAGGAATTACCTTCCTTAAATTCCCTTTGATATTCTTATATGCCACTTTCCTGATCTTCTCCCTCCTCCCAATCATGGAGGTCCTACGTTAGTACTCTGGGTGCTGCTGAGTAGAAATGGTTTTCTCTGACCTTGTCCTGCACAGTTGGGGTAGCCTGGTACTCACTCACTGTTCTCATTTTCCTCAATGTGGAGATATTGCTTAGTTCCATGCAGGGTTGAATGAGTTGGTGGAGGGGTGGTGTTAATGGTGTTGACAAAGTTCATCTTACCATATCCACTGTGTGCTGTAATTTCCTCTTGGGAAGATTGGACTTCTGCAAATTCTTGCTTATCCATAGGTATCTTCTCAAGTCAGCATGCTCTAGCTTATTTCTCCCCTGACTGAGGTGAGTGAAGTTGGGGCAGGTTTGCTGGCTGCTCTGGTACTGCAGTCCACAAAAAGATCTGTCTGAATACATCTGGATGCAAAAGTAGGTTTGTCTCCACCTGGATCCCTTGGCATATGGTGCCTACAACTCCCACAAAGGCACTTCGGTTTGTGGATGGATATCTAATTAATTGTCCAAAAAGAGGGACAAAATGGAGAAACTTTACTTGCTACCATGAAGCTGATGTCACCGTCTTTCCATTCCTTCTTTAACTATGTTTTTTTTTGTACTTTATAATGATAATGATTGTATTAAGTCTGTTCAGTTTTACATCTAGTCTCTTTTAAAGGCATTTTCTGTTGCCTACTCCCCCCCACCCCATGTATGAGTCACACTCTGTCATTTTTGTATGTCTCCTGTTTTTTTAAAACTGGACATTTTAGGTAATATATTATAGCAATTCTCCTCTTCATATTCATGGGCTTGTTTTTGTTGTTGGTTCCTAGTTCAACTTTTAATTCACGGTCTAGCATTCAGAGTATAGTGAATTTCCTTCATTTTGAAGAAACCACAGCCATATTTTATAATATTATGGCAAAATATTTATAAAAGAGCATAAGCATCAATACCATAGAACATATTATTTGGAAGTTTAGCTACAAAACTAAATAGTGAAAAGTAATAGATGATAAGAAGAATGAAATAATTTTGACTAATGTAATATATTTTAGACATTATTCAATTATTTTATATATAATGCATTATTGTAATCTCTGTTGATAAGATAATATTTTTGTTAAATTTATGGGTTTCCCAGTAGCAAATTTCTATATGTGTATTTTTTTGGAATTTTTTGTGGTTCAAGGAATGACATATGTGGAAAAAGATAATTTCCTTTTTTTGGACTATACAAAGACTAAATGAAGATAAAAGCTATTTGAGGTGTTAGAGATTCAATAATTCCATATGTATAAGAAACAATGAATTATGCTTCAAAAAATCTTGATTCTAAAGCTTTCTATATTCCCTGGTATGCACTTTTTTCTATTTGGAGTGAATAATGCAACAAATACCTTTTGCTACCACCGATTTTTCAAATATAATTAAAAAACAAACAATGTGTCATAGTTTCAAGAAATGTAGGTGTGCATTGAAAAACTTTTACCCTACATAAATTTGAGGCCTTTGACAAATACTTAATGAAAAAATAAAGGTGATGCCAGCATGTCACTAAAACTTTAATAAGAAGCTATATGAAGTACTTTCTAAAATTTTTAAAATTAAAAAATAATTTTATTGTTGTTCAAATACAGTTGTCTCCATTTCTCCTGCACCACTATTAAGAGAATCAAAAGTGTCTTTAAAAGTACTTCATATATTTTTATATGAAGTACTTATATATTTTTTATATGAAGTACTTTTAAAGACACTTTTGATTCTATTAATAGTGATTGATAAACACAATACAATATGCAGATTATATATTATAGAATTGTATCCCTGAAACCTGTATAATTTTATTAACCACTGTAACCCCAATGAATCCAATAAAAATAGTTTTTGATATACATTCTAGATTGTAAACCAGGAAATGAGTGGACCAAAAAACTGTAGTGCATTTACACAATGGAATACTACACAGCAGAAAGGAAGAAGGAGCTCCTACCCTTCCCAACAGCATGGATGGAACTGGAGAGCATTATTCTAAGTGAAGTAAGCCAGATAGTGAAAGACAAATACCATATGATCTCACCTATTACTGGAACCTAATCAACAAAACAAACAAGCGAGCAAATTAGAACCAGAGACATGGAAATAAAGAACAAACTGACAGTAACCAGAGGGAAGGGGGAGGGAAACAACGAGGGAAAGAAGGGGAAGGGTCATCAAGAAACATGTATAATGTACCCATGGACAAAGACAATGGTGGGGGAGTATTGAATGTAGGAAGTGGGGGTGGGTAGAATGGGGGAGAGTAATGGGGGAGGAGAAATGGGGACAACTGTAATTGCACAACAATAAAAAAGCATACTTTTGAAAATATCTAGTTTTATATTTATTAATCAGTACTGATTCATTTTAGTGTCTTTACATTTTTATTTACAATTTTAATTTATGTTTATGTGATAAATATGACATTAGAATTTGTAAATTTAAGGTATACAGTGTGCTACTTTGATGTATTTGTATTATGTGATATGATTGTCATTGAAATAATATTTACCACATTACAACCCTATTGTACAGTATTACTGTCTTTCTTCATTATACTTTTCATTAGATCTCTATGCCTTTTTTACTGCCTGTTATAAATTTATACCCTTAAATACAATCAATATTATCTCACTATCTTTAACCTCTTGTAACCACCATTTTACTCTGTTTTTTTTTAAATATTGCCTTTATTTTTTTTAGATTCCACATAGAAGTGATATCATATAGTGCTTGTCTTTTCTGTCTCACTTTTCTTGCTTACCATGATGTGCTCAAGATCCATCCGTCTTGTCACAAGTGGCAGGATATCTTCCTTTCTTATGGCTGAATAATATTCCTTTGTATGTTATAGTGTTTTAAAATATAATATTACAAAGACAACTATGCAGGAACTAAAATTCTACATGTATAATTCCCTTGGGTGCATAAAAGAGTTTCAAAAGTTATTTGAAGGAAACAGAGCTTATGAAGTTTAAAAAAATACATTATTGATACTAAGAATTTGTAGTCTTTTTATATCAACACCAACTTCCCCATTGTAGAAAATTCTAGAAAATAAAGCAATAAAGTCAATTTGATTCTAAATTTTATAATTGGCTTATCTATGTTCTCAAAGTAAATATCAAAATCAATTTATTTTTCCATATTAGATATAGCATTATCTTCAAAAGAGAGGTCTATGATAACAAAATAATAACATTGCCCTTTTAGTGCTTTAAATTACATGTATAATTTAAAGAGTTATGATGATTGTAAAATTCTGCAACTATATAAAAATTTACAAGTGAAATTGAGTGCTGTTCACAGTAAAAATGGACTATTGATTGTACATTGATGTATGGATAAATGAAAACTAATTTGTTTGTTAAAATCTGATGTTGCCCCTATTAATGTATCACACCAATTTTGTAGCAGTACTTTGCCCAGTGTATTTCCAAATATCTGTCACTGTCTGGATATATTTAACCTTTAAAAGATTAGTAGACAGAAGACAGGGTAGCCTCCCATAATTTAAATTCACTACAAATAACCTCGGGTCTATATGCACATAAGAAACATAATCATCATTGCCTGGCTTATTTCACTTAGCATTTTCTCACATATAAGTGGACCCTAATCAACAAAACAAACAAGCAAGCAAAATATAACCAGAGACACATTGAAATACAGAACAAACTGATAGTAACCAGAGGGAATGGGGGAGGTAGATAATGTGGAAAAGAAGGGAAAGGGTTGTCAAGGAACATGCATAAAGGACACATGGACAAAGCCAAAGAAGGGTAGGATTGAGGGTGGGAGGTGGGGATGATTGGGGCAGGGGGCCCATGATGGGGTGAAAATGGAGACAACTGTACTTGAACAACAGTGAAAAAATAAATAAAAAAAGAAACATAATCATTACTGGTAACCATTTCTATTAAAAATAAGCCATTGGGAGGACTTCCAGCCAAGATGGAGGCATAGGCACACCGTGCATCCTCACACAACCAAAAGAGGAAAAACAACAATTTAAAAAACAAAAACAGCCAGAACTGACAGAAAATCGAACTGGGTGGAAGTCCGACAACCAAGGACTTCAAGAAGACAAGTTCATCCAGACTGCTAAGCAGGGCAGAGCCAGGCGGAGGGTGCATGGTGGTGGTTTGTGGAGTGGTACCAGCAACGCTGCAGCTGCCCAGACAGGCCAACAGCGGGTGTGCCTAGCCAAAATGCAGCCAGCGCACTCAGCGTAACCAGTGGCTGGCTGACCCAAACCCAGTGGGGCCGAGACTGGTGGACAGGGTGGTCCTTCATTCGTGAGCAGATAAACCTGGAGAAAATGCTGGGGAGTGGAGCAGAACCCGCAACACACCCACAGGGAAATAAAGCCTCAAACCACCAATTGAAAACACCTGTAGGGGTTGAGGTGGCAGCAGGAGGAGCTCACAGCAACACAGGAGGGTTCATTGGAGAAACCCACAGGAACTTGGAACTACACAAGCCTGCCCACCCACCCCAGAGCCAGCACAGAAGGGCCCAATTTGCTTGTGGGTAGTGGGGAAAGTGCGGAGAGTGGAGCAAGCACCATTGTTTTCTCAGGCCCCACCCCCACAGGCAGCCTCACAGCACTTCGAAGTGAGTTACCCTGCCCTGATGAACACCTAGGGCTCCGCCCCTTAAAGTGACAGGTGCGCCAAGAAATAAAATGGTGCAAATGAAAGAACACATCAAAGCTCCAGAAAAAATACAACTAAGTGATGAAGACATAACCAACCTATCAGATGCACAGTTCAAAACACTGGTAATCAGGAAGCTCACAGGATTGGTTGAAATTTGATCACAATTAGAAGAACAAATGAAGGATACGCTAAAGGAAATGAGGGGAAATGTGCAGTGAACCAATAGAAATTAGAAGGAAACTGGGACTCAAAACAACAGAGTGAAACAGAAGGAAGAAAAAAACATTCAACCAGAAAAGAATGAAGAAACAAGAATTCAAAGAAATGAGGAAAGGCTTAGGAATCTCCAGGACATCTTTAAATGTCCCAACATCCGAGTCATAGGGGTGCCAAAAGGAGTAGAGGAGAATTAAGGGATTGAAAATTTATTTGAACAAATAATGAAGGAGAGCTTCCCCAATCTGGCAAAGGAAATAGACTCCCAGGAAGTCCAGGAATCTCAGAGAGTCCTAAAGAAGTTGGACCCAAAGAGGAACACACCAAGGCACATCATAATTACATTATCCAAGATTAAAAATAAGGAGAGAATCTTAGAAGTAGCAACAGAAAAGGAGACAGTTACTTACAAAGGAATTCCCATAAGACTGTCAGCTGATTTCTCAAAAGAGACCTTTCAAGCAAGAAAGGGCTGGAAAGAAGTATACCAAGTCATGAAAGACAAGTACCTACATTCAAGAATACTGTATCCAGAAAACTTTTCATTTAGAATGGAAGGACAGATAAAGTGCTTCTCAGATAAGGTCAAGTTAAAGGAGTTCATCATCACCCAGCCTTTATTGTATGAAATATTAAAGGGATTTATATAAGACATGGAGAGATATCAACAAGGGAGTGGGAGGGGGAAAGAGGAGGAAAAAGTACAGAGAATAAGTAGCATAAGCGGTAGGTAGAAAACAGACAGGGGGAGGTTGAGAATAGTATAGGAAATGTGGAAGCCAAAGAACTTATGTGTATGACCCACGGACAAGAACTAAAGGGCGGAGAATGGGGGGTGTGGGGCAGAGGGGAATAAAGAGGGGGAAATGGGACAACTATATTAGCATAATCAATAAAATATATTAAAAATAAGCCATTGGAACAATAAATAAATAATAAATAGAAATAAATAAGTAGAATAGGAATTGATGCTGAAGTCTTGAGGCAGAATTTTTTTCTAGGAAACCATGGTTTTCTTTTTTTTTTAAATAATTACTTTATTGTTTTTCAATTACAGTTGTCTGCTTCCTCTCCCTTTCCCCACCCCCAACCCCTCCTCCGTTCCGGGCCTCCCTCCTCCCCCTTGGTTCTGTCCATGTGTCCTCCTTAGGGGTTCCTGAAAATCCCTCTCCCCATTGTCCCCTCCCCCCTCCCCTTTGGCTAATGTTAGATTGTTCTTAATTTCAATGTCTCTGGTTATGTTTTGCTTGCTTTTTTCTTTTGTTGATTATGTTCCAGTTAAAGGTGAGATCATGTGGTATTTGTCCCTCACTGCCTGGCTTACTTCACTTAGCATGATGTTCTCCAGTTCCATCCATGCTGTTGCAAAGGGTATAAGCTCCTTCTTCCTCTCTGCTGCATAGAATTCCATTGTGTAAATGTACCATAGTTTCTTGATCCATTCATTTG
>PVJI01022570.1:0-25045 GCA_004026765.1 Micronycteris hirsuta | reverse complement strand
CCTCACCCACCTGCTTCCTCTGTGATGCTGCATTTGCTTTGGATAAGCCATGGTCCGCTACGTGTTTGGGAAGATAGGGAAGGCAAAACTGTCAGGACCCCCACTGGCGGCTTTGCCTTGAAATGACCACACTCTGGCTTCCCCCCCCTTCTCTTCCTCCACCCTCCCACTCTTTCTCGTTCTGTCTTACTTTACCATGGCCCCCCATTCTCTGTGTTTACTGCAAAAAGACCGGCACGTAGAAATGCTCGATACATAATTATGGAACAAGTGAGAAGAACAGATGAATAAATAAATGAATGAATGGTCAGAGCTGTAGAGTAGGCAAAGTTCCGTATTGGGAGGGATAGGAAGATCTCTTCCCCCCCCCCCCACGCCCCGCCGCGAAGGCCTCCCCGTTAGTGTGTTAATGCCGCTCCTTCCCACACCCCGGTACCTCCTCCTCCTCCTACTATGGAATCTGTTCCCTTCATGCGCTGTCTAGTCATCTGTCTGTTGTAGTATACATCTGTCCGCACCTAAACACGCACAGCTGTTCAGAACGAGGTTCCACAGAAACTCAAAGGAGGCATTTAACTCCTGGATTCATTATTTCTTTCCTCTTGATTCCATGAATTTCGTGTAGATTTGTATACATAAAATCTTACCCTAAGCCCCAATATGTATTAAACAAATAAAACTGAGTTCATGTGGGTTAAATACAAGAAAGTAGGAGATGTGGGGTTCCCAGAACCACCTCCCCATGCTGGCCTTCACCCACCACAGCCCCTGATAGCAGCCTCTGGGGTGTCCAGAATACCCCGTCTCTGCCCAGCACAGTTTGTAAAATCACTGGATTAGATCACCACTGAGTTTCCATTTGGCACTTACATCCTGTGATGTGTGATGTGCCTCCACCGTCCAGCCCGGGTCTTTGTGTTTATGGTTTGCAGTGAATGCAGATACTGGGCAGTAGGTGCTGTAGGAGCTGTAAGTGATGCAGATGATGGAGCTCCTGCTCTTTAGAGGCTCGCAGGAACTAGGGGCGGTGGGCAAATGCTTGGGAAAACGATTCCCTAAAGCCTCACGGTGTCCTGGGACTTGAGGCCAAAGTGACTGACAAGGGATTTGTAAGCAGGAGGTAGAGTCTCTCATTCCAGCAAGTACTGACTGGGCATCGGCTGTGTGCTGGCCATGTGTGTGCTGTTGTAAGGGGTCCTACAAAAAGACACTACTGTTTGCTGCTCACCTTTCTGTTCACTGTCCAACGCTACCCTCCACCCTGGGAGGGAAGCTCGGCATGAACAGCGGCCCTGTCTGTTGGATACTCTGGTGTATGACCAGTATCCAGCACATGGTAGACGCTCCAGGAACACTGGTGGACAGGACACATGGATGAGAGAGATGGTACCATGGTTAGGGGGGTGTGTGTGTATGTGTGCACGTGCGTGAAGTTGGGAAAGGAAGGCAGGTCATCAAGAGGAAACAATTTGGCCAGGATTTTACAGGACAAGGAGAAGTGTTTAAAGGAGAAAATAGGAACGTGGATTCTGTGCAGAGGCACAAGTGAGAGAGAAGGTAGGGAAGAGAGAGACAATATGGGGAGCTGAGCAAAAATGGCTGCTTTCTGAAGGAGCCGCTCCAGGTGAAGCAGAAAGCCATGCTGAGCTCCCTGCCGCAGGGCCTCCCACCGGGAGGAGCAGGGTGGTTAGGTTCTGAAGCTCTGGAGTCAGCTGCCTGGGTTCGAGTCTCTGCATATTCTCTGTCTCGGAGTTCTCCACTCTCAAATGGATGTGATGGTCCCTTTAAGCACAGGACCTAGAGCAGCAGGGGCTCGGCTATTGTTGAAACCGAGGCCAACCCAAGGAGATGGTTGGAGCTTGGATGCCAGGAGTGGCAGGGGTGGCAGTGTGGTCCAGGCTGAGCCCGAAGCAGCGTGGGGAGGGCGTGTTCTGGCCCTCACGTCCTCCCGGGAGAGACGCTGCCTTGCTGCCTGCACCATCCCCAACCCCTTCCCTCTTCTGGTAGAGACTCTGCGAGTCCTCCCTGTGCCCCGCTGCTCTAAATGCCAAGGAGTTCTGTCCTGTTCACCCTGAGGAAGCTGCTCGTGGCCGGAGGCTTTCCTCCTTCCCTCGCTTTTATTATGTAGAGCAGGACAATCTGTGTCTGTACGGCATGCATCTTTGCAGGCGGCCTTGGGAATAAAACAGGGTACACATACATGTAACATGCATGTGCGCAGTGCATGACATGGCTTGTTGGGAGAAGCACCAGGTGGATTCTGTGCCTGGCGACTTTCCAACCTAGTTTCTCCTCCATGAAAACCTAGATTTCGGGAGAGGGATTAGACTCAGCTCCCGCCCACATCACCACACTGGGACTGGCTGACACTGGTCTCCCCCTGTGGTTCTGTCTCTGCCCTTGGAAGAGAATGGAGGCCCTTCCTTACAGTCCCCTCAGTCGCCAGCCCCGACACGTGGTATGAATGTGGCCGCCTCGAGAGACCGTGAGATACTGGAGCCAGGGCTCCGCGGGCCCCGCTCCCCGCCCACTTCCCCTCGGGCCCTCTGCTCTCTGTCTTTAAAAGAATCCCAGTGCGATGGGTTGGTGCCCCCCACCCTCCAGTCGTTCGTGTTTGGCTTCACCAGACCTGGGCACCACCCCCGCTGTTATTTACCTACTATTTGCTGTTGACTCATTCTGCTTTTCTTAAATATTTTGAAGAAAATCGTATCATTGATAGGAAACTACTTTTTGTCTAACCCCCAAATAGGTATAATTAAAAGGAAACAGTACACTTGAATTTACTTTAAGCCTGAGACTGTCTTCTCTGTTCGAAGAGAGATTCGTTCAGGAATCCCTGCAGACAGAGACTTTGTCTTTGCTGAGATCAGGATTGAGAATTGACGAGGCCCTTCCTGATTCGTTGTCACTTAACGCCGATTAGAATAACAGTAATAGTAGGAATGATTGGTCTCCTATTATATCAGGCATTGCATGGGCTGCTTTATATTGAATCCTTAAAGCAGAAAACTGATATTGTTTAATATATTATTTTTAATCCTCACCTGAGGATATGTTTATTGATTTTAGAGAGAGAGGAAGGAGGGGAGAGAGAGAGAGAGCACAAGAAACATCCATATGAGAGAGAAACATCTATAGGTTGTCTCCCGAATTTGCCCTGACTGGGAATCAAATCCTCAACCTCTGGTGTTCGGGATGATGCTCCAGTCAACCAAGCCACCTGGCCAGGGTGAAAAGTGATAAATTGTTGATGATGATGACATCGACTAGTTGGTAAACAGTAAATCTGTGCCAGGAACAGTAGCGTAGGTAATTTGCACACATTACCTCATTTGCCCTCACCCCCCGCCCCCGGATCACAGCTCTGTGAGGTGTCACAGTGTCCGTTTCGCAGCAGAGAGTCCTAAGTCACAGAGCTCGTGAGCAGTCACGCCCCCGCGGGCACGGCCCACTGGACTCAGAGTCCCACACCGCACCGGGGCTGCACTTCCCCAAGGCTGGTCTCCTTCCACACATGCCCCCCTGCTTTCTTCCCACTTGCTCGGTGCCATGCACACTCAGTTTGGCTCCTCAGCAGGGTCCTCTGGCTTTCCCCAGGCCACCAGGACATCTTGGCAGGGGCTGTGAGACCTCGCCATGCCTGCGCTTCACCCTGAGAGCTAACCAGACACCTCTGCACATGCAGTGGCCTCTTACAGGGCGTCTTCATCACGGCACCAGCTGTAGCCTGTGGCATCACAGACTCCTGTGGAACACTGGAGAGGGAAAGGCCCCTAGGGGTCCTCCAGCTCGCTGTCTCCCTGAGTGTGCGCAGAACGCTGCCGAAGACAGGTGGGCTGCTGTTGGCTGGGGACCCAACTACTTCAATTACATGGTTCTATGGACAAGAATAGGAAAGACCCTTACTGACCATCCCATCCACCCCAATACCCAGGGTCAAGTGCTGGATAAGGAACATGGTTTAAATAGTTCCAGAGGTGAGTGAGCAACATGTGAATTGTGTGTGTGTGTGCAACTGACACTCTTACAGTATCAGACAGCTACAGATAGCAAAGCCAAGAAGGCATAATGAAAAGATCCCGCCTGGTTTTCTTGGCTGAAGCCCTCAGATGGAGATTTGGTAACTGGACATTGCAGTGGAAGACCGCACAGAGCCTCTGATCGGGGCACAAACAGGACCATGTGCCTGTCACTTTGCCACCCATGATCCAAGCCCAGTCTAGTGGGGAGACGAACCAGCTGTCTACAACTGTTGACAGTGTTGTTTTTCTCTCCAGCCTCAGTTTACATCAGTTTATATCAGACTTCACTTTTAACCATTGGAGCCATTTTTTTTTAAAGACGGAAAGGAAAGAAAGAAATGCACCTGAATATGTGTGTCTGCATGTCCCTGGGAGGCGAGTCCTGGGGGAACAGCCTCAATAAGTCTTCCCTCAAAACATTAGGATCTTGCTTTTGGCACTGGATTTCCCCCAGATCTTCAAGAAGTTCAAAATCTGTGCTGCATACAAGGGAAAAGTATCATTCTACCAACAAAGAGCAGCGAACCCTCACTGAGACGTTTTACTGGCCCACTTCCCCTGCCGACCTTGAACGAGTCCCGTGGAGGTAATGAGGTGTGATGGGGACGCGGCGTGCCCGCCCGCCGGGCTCCCTCGCTGGCTCCGGCTCCCATCAGCCCCTCGGTGACCAAACTCACATCTGTGCCTGAAGCAGACTGCACGTCACCACTCACTGCCGGCCTTCCACAGGACTCACTTGTTACCAGCTCATGTGTACGAAAGCTATCTGGGCGTATTAGTGTGTGCCTTTGTCTGCCTGGTACCCAACAGGCAGGAAAACATCCATCCATGCTTCTTGCCCTGGTGGAGCTTTCCAGGCCATTAGAATTCAGTGTAGCCTGTGAGGAATAAGTGTCTAAGAAGAGGTAAATAAGAAAATGGCATTTTTCCCCTTAACTTAATTTTCCATGGCCAGTGGACAGTCCCACTTAGTGTTGAGAAACCTGGCTTTGCGTCTTTGTGAGCAGAGTGCTCCCGGAGAGAACCCTCTCCTGTTATCTCACAAATGAGTTGTGTTGCTGTGGACGGTGCAGCTTCCTCCTCTTGCTGTGAGCAGAAATTAGCGGGCTGTGCCTGTTGGTAGCTCGCAACAAACACCGTGTGTGTGTGTGTGTGTGTGTGTGTGTGTGTGTGTGTGAATACTGCTCTGACTGTGTGAACACGGCGGTTTGCAAACAGGCGGATGTCTTGGTTGTATGGACATTGCCGGACCTGATGAAATGCTGAATGCTGTGATGGGTTATGCTCCTGGGTCAAGGTCTTTGCCGTTCTTCATATCCTTTGGGGCTGCTTCACTAGAGCGCGCATGCTCGCTCCTTCTCTCTCTCCATGGTTCATAGCCTGGTAAAGTGATGTCATCATTCTTTTTTTTTTTTTTTAAATCATTGGACTGCTTCCCTAGATTAGTGCCCTAGCTCATGTCCGTGGGCAGCAGCAGAGAGCAGCTATCAGATGCACCGCTGCAGGTTCAAGCCACCGTGTCCGCATCCTGGGGCTTCACTCTGCGTGGCTCAGCCAGGGAGGGCGACTTCACGGCCCTGCCTGTGCCTCAGTGTCCTCGTTGTGGGATAAACAAGGTCATGCCACCTGACACAGAGGGCTGTTAGAAGGTCACAGCATACATTACAGGGAAGTACGTAGCCCAGGACCGGGCACGTCATGGACTCTCAGTAATGTTAGCAATCGTCCTGCCTGTCTGGATCAACGCCTAGTTCCTAGCAGCGGCGAGGAGCCAGAGGAGTGGGCCTCGTGTGCACCTGACTGAGGCCGTGCCTGTAAGTCCTCGAAGACGGTTCAATGCCACCCCAACATCTGAAGTATTAGGCAATACTTTTGCAGACTCAGTACTTGGGCAAACACGTGTCAATCAAGAAGTACCGACGGGTCACCCAGGCTTGCTCATCGCCAGTGGTTTGCAAAACGAGAGCCTGTTGCACTGATTTTCACTAATTTAGGACACGATCCAGACAGCTCGCCATTGCTCCTATCGAGGTTGAATCATCCTTGCAGTCCTTAATAAAGTTACAAGTTATACAACGACAAAATTACAGATTTTACATTTGTCCGTTGATAGCAAGTAGATAAAAAGGCAGTAGGTGTCCAGTGTGTTAAAATTTGGAAAAATGCAGGTTTGCGGTGGTTGTCTGTCAAACTACTGTCACACATGTGTGTCTCTAATAAGCCAAGCCCTAGAGAGGGATAGCCATGCACCGACTCAGACGAGTGAAAAATGAGTCTGAAATGTGATTTCAGCCTTCCAGGAGCTCAGCGCTTCCTTGGATGCAGCACTGGGAAGGGCTGACAGCGATCATAACAAAGGGCTCTCCCTGAGGGGGCTATGCTACCCTACGGGGGCCCAGAAGTCCTGGGAGTGCATGCCCTGGAGCTGGGGAAGGCCCCCCACAGAGAGACTGGCAGTGAAGGGAGGAGAGCTCAGATGAGGGAGCAGCCCCACAGAGAGGCACGGAGGTGTGCGGGGCTCAGGGAACAGTGAGGCCTCACCTGGGCAGCAGGTGAGTCTGGGGCGGACCAGGGAGAGGTGCACGAGCGATGCTGAGGTGTGTGGACATCTCCCGACCTGACAGGGAACTGTTTAGAGTTCTAATTTTGTCACTTTTTTTAAATGTAAAGATAGCCATCCTTCTAGTCGCTGGCTTTCGTTAAGAAGGGAGTTTCTGTTTGTCCATCTGCGTGGTGGCCAAATGTCGAGGTGTTTGCTTGTTCACAGCAAGGAGACGGCAGGTGAAATAGACTAAGCCACAGAAGGGGAGGTAAGCGTTGCTGAGCACGCGTGATGGTGCGTGCCCTGCTTGCGTGGTTTGCCCTGGTCATTCTTTCTCAAACGCGACCAAGCGACAGTGGGCATCCCTGAAACTTCCCTGAAGCTTAGTTATATTTATTTTTGTTTGCTTGCTACCTAACCCCCCTTCCAAAAAAATTTTTTGTAAGTAAAATTTTTGGCATATCAGGATAAACATAAAATATCCTCTCTCAGAGAAAGGCTTGATGTTTTCCTTCTATTCTAAGAGTTCTCAGGTTCTGTTAACAATGTCAATAGACTCAATCTATTTTTGTGACTTTTATAGTGGATGTGCTTAGATCTTCCCCCTTAATCTGACATTTTATCCCTTTTTTTTATTAGTAGAGAAATCGTCATGACGAAGTGAACAGGCAGAGCCTGTGGAGCAAGGGAAATCTCGATTTGAATCCCCACTCTGCTGCTAATTAACTTTGTTATCTTGGGCAAGTTATTTAAATTCTCCGAGGTTTAATTCCCTTCTTTCAGGGGGTAGGAACGGAACAGAGCAAGCCCCTCCCAGTGCTGTGGGGAAGACTCATTTTTAAAAACTGCACGGAGAAGCACCAAGGCCTTGTAGATGGTGGGGGGCGGGCTAAGTCGTGGGTGGCAAATGGAACTGCAGCCTCCAGTGCTGCGATTGTTGACGTGCTAAGGGGAGAACGTGGAAGGACACTGCGTGGGTGAGACACGGGGGTAGAACGTGGAGGGGGCGGGGGGGGGGGGTCTGCTCCCATGCCAGATCGCTGTTTGTTTATTCATTTCCCAAAGACAGGACAAAGGCCACGAATATTTATTTAGTTCTGCTCCCAATAGTCCTTCTAATAGGGAATTATTTGGGGACAACGAAAGACATTTGTAAATGTGGCCGATAAGGCTGGCGGCGGACAAGGGGTGTGTTGTTGGGCACAGGAATTCTATTGTGCCTGGCTTCAGTTGTCAAGTGCCCGGGGAACCCAGAATTTATGGTGGCAGGACAATGGGCCTTTCAGGGCCCGGCCACGGGGCTGTGAGACCCCGCTCCCTGGCTTTTCAGGGCTTCTAATCTCTTTATCGGGGCCGGACAATGCCGGATTCAGCTGCTGCCGGAGCCTCCCGACTGTCCGTTGGCCGGCAGGTATTGTGCGGTAATTACCATGGCGACAATGGACTCTCTCTCCGCCTGTCCTTCGGTGCTTTGCAAACCTGCGAAGGTTGTCACTTTGTATTAGGGGCCTCTAAAGGCATGGCTTACTTAGAGAAACGACCACTGAAAAGAAATAAAGAATATCGTGTTCAGAGTTGGATTTAAAGGGCTACCCTGTCAAAGCCATTTGGAGCCCAGAAACTCTTTATGGGTGTTTTCTTGTAATTATAGGCAGGCACGGGGATCCTCCGGCACCACGTGAGTAGCCGGCGTCGGGGGTTTCGCAGGGAGGCATGAGCTCTGGGCAGCCAGCAGCCCCTAACTTCCTCGCGGGGTCACAGATCTATGCTGAGCTGGTGAACTTTGGGGCTCAGGTTCCTCATCGGAAAAGAGAGAATGGTGTGGAGAGACTGACACATTAAGATTAATCATATGGTTGCATCTTAGCACAGGCAAATATGTGAATATTAATTCTATGTTAATGCTTATCCATCAAATGTACAAAAAAAGGTAAAATGAAGGCATTAAGTATGCACAAATGAGAAAAAGCACAACCTTTATGTCTTTCCATCATCGCCGCTACTGATTATGGAAGGCCTCGTCTGAGTGAGGGATTGCATTTATTCTCCCTATTCCTTCCAATAATCCTACAAAACAATTATTGTGCCCTTTTCTTAGTGGGGAAACTGAAGCGCCAAGGGTTCTTGCTTGCTGAAAGCCAAACTGCTTGGAGGAGGCAAAGCATGGAATTTAAGTCCCGTTCCCTCACATTCAAAGCTTACTGCTTCCCCCATTTAAAAAAAAGAAACAAAACATTATAATCTATAAACCTATCTTACAAAATATGCTTCACCATATGGCTTTTGATAACTGGAAAGAAAAACATGCAGTGCTGATTATTAATTGGGCTTCTTCATCCCTTTGACAATCTCAGCCACATGGGACACCCACAGAAGGACCAGCCCCCCTCTGCAGGGCACCCAGGGTCTGCTGTCCATGTGCTGCCTTCCTCCTGCCTGCTGAGCAAGGAAAACTCAGCAACACAGCAGAATGACTCAGCCGATAGAGATGGATGTGCCACGGCTGGACTTCTTTGCCTAACAGAAGTTTAAAAAACTTGGCGTTTCATTAATTTTTAAAATAGCAACACATTTAATGATAAGTTTTAGTCAACTCCATACCAAAGTGCCTGAAATTCCCTGTTGTGTTGTTAGACCCCAAAGTAGAAAGTATCTGTGGACACAAAGCAGAGGACCAGGTGTGATTTCCCCGGGCAGGTGGGGTTGCAGTGGGTTCTGAAAGCTGGCGGCAAAGGTGGGGGGACTAGTTCCTGATTCAGTCCAGCCGCGGTGCTTCCTTTCGACACACTGCGGCATTTACCACATAGCCTCAGTTTCTCCATCTGTAAAATAAAGCGGTCATGGTCTCCGTGGGCTACCCAGCTCTCCTCGGGGGCAATTCTTTCCTTTTTAACCCGTCACCCTGTGTCATACCTATGGCAGCACTGTGCACACGGTGCGTGGCCCTAGACCCTGAACCACGCGCTGAGGGAGTCGTGGGGTGGGGGCTTCCTTAATCCAGCTCACATATACTGCCGGCCCTGCACACGCCAAGCCTCTCCTAGCATCGGAGCCCAGCAACAGACACCGCCACAGTCACACACCCAGAAGGCAGCACACGGCTCCAGGTCTCAGGGAGTCGTGAGGTGCAGGGAGAAGAGGGAAAATGAACATTCCAACCAGAAACGCCTATTTAGAAAGAGAAGGACTGCAGACACCCAATGACCTCATTCCCCCCATCAATTCTGCTAAAAGCACAAGAACAACTTAGATTTCTTATGCTCATTTTTTCCCTAAGAAACATGGTGATGTTGTATACCGATGTTTTCCCCAGAATCCACAGCTCCTCTCTCGCCAATGTTTGCAGTGCTCCTAGACAACTCCCCCATCTATTTTTGCCTTCCTTCCAAAGCTCTTAATTGTCTTTGCAGGCTTTTGGTGAAAGGAATTCTATAGGAAACAATCTGCAGGGAGGGAAAGAATGCAAGGCAAAGTGGGAGTTCAATTAGGTTTTATAGATTTGAGAAGCAAACTTTTTAAAACAGATTGGCTACAGATACAGCTATATTATTAAGCGGCTGGAGAAGGAAAACAGAAGGAACACAGACTATGACGTCTGCACTGCTGAACTCTGATTGGCTGTCACTGACTGAACTCTTGACCTTGGGCAAGAGTCTTACCCCGTGGAGTGGAGTGGTGAGATGGAGTTCAAACACCCAGAGTGGTTATGTGTATGTAAAGAGAGCACAAAATGTCTGTTTCCCTTCGCTTTGTAGTGTTTCATTTATTTACTTCTGAGTAACATACCACCTGAAAATGCTTATCAAAAAAACAGTTTATTATCTCTTATGCTTGAGTTGTGTGAACTAGTCGGGGTGGATCTGGGGAGGGTCTGTCATGCTGCGTGGTCAGATGGCTGCAGTCACGTGAAGCTTTGAAGGGGTCGTATGTCCAAGACGGCATCTTCGCTCTCCATCTGGCGCCCCAGCTGGGACGCCCTGGAATGGCTAGAGGTGACTGGGTGTCTCCCTATTTGTGCAGCTTCTCCACGTGGCTAGCTGAGCTTCCTCACAGCATGTAGGGCCAGAGGACTCAGACTTCTGATGTTGCAGCTGACTTCTCCCAGAGCGAGTTTTCCGAGAGCACCAGACAGGCTGCAGAGTTTCTTAAGACTCAGCCTCTGAAATCATATTGGGTCCCTTTTGCTGTGTTTCATTGGTTATCTGGGGACCAATGAGTCATAGTGCAGATTCCCATGGAAGGGGACTGCACAAGGGCATGAACAGCTGTGGGTGTGGCTCCCTGGGGACAGCGGCATTTGTAGAGACTGGCTACAGCATGTCACACCGTTGCAAAGCAGGGCCCTTCCTCACTAGTTCCGTGCTGGGTGAACTCCCCTGTTCGGTGTCTTCTCCGTGACTCTGTGCATCTGGAAATAAGCTCTGTGCTACTCGGTCCTTGACAGGCTGGGGATAGCACACGATAGACCAGTTTTATGGTTCTTGCTTCAGTCCCAGAATCACGGTGTTACAAATGCATTTTGGACTTCACAATTCATCTTCAGCCCTCCATCAAGAAGGGTTTTCGCTTGCTGCTGCTGCCGTGCTGTTTCGTTGTCCTTGTTCTGGAGAAGCTACTGTATGTGAGGAGCTATTAGGTGAAACCGAGATGAGACAGGGAAAAGGGGATTTTGAAAACAAAATTATGATACATAAGGTCAAAGCGAGAAGCTGTTTAAGCCCTTCATGCAGGCGGAGTTGATCCTAGAAGGTAGACGCGCTAGAGATGAAGGACATTCAAGAAATCCTTGATGCTTATGTTAGGGAAGCTACGACAGCTGCCACCTCCCATGGTTCAGTGCCTCAGTTTTCAAAGACAACAGCTGTTCCGGCGCTCCATATTCTTCTCTTCATTCATTTAGCAAATATACATCGAGCAGCTGCTCTGGGCTAGGAAATGTGTTAGACACATAGGGAGCTACGGAGATGACTCAGACCAGAATCCAGGCGGAACGCAGCCCCTGCACAGGCTCCAGAGTCAGGGTTCATGCAGGGAGCAGGGGGTGCAGGCTTGATAAAGGACTGCAGCTCTGTCAGCCCAGTGCTGTGGTCTGCTAGCAGGGCACAGCATCTCCCGTCACCGCTGCCACCACTGGCGTTCCTTGCCCTTGAGCCTATCCTTCCACAAGGATCTGGCAGTAGCGGAAGGGCCCTTCTCACTGCAGGAAGGAAGCTACTTCATCTGGATTCCGATACCGCGTGGGTTCTCTCGGGGACAGGCTCTCAGACGTTACCTCCCCTCCAGGTGTGTTGGTAGTTGCGTAGCAAGTGCATGTGAAGTACATGGCGTATTATGAGGAGTTGGATGTGTGGCTGCTGTTACCGTTGTAATTCAAGTACCAAGTGCACATATGGCTGATCATCCCATCCCGTGGTACCTTCAGATTCATGGCCAGTGTTACCCACTTTGCACACAATTGTGATGATTTGTTTACCTCCCTTTCCCCGCACCTGGACTGTTATCCTCTAAGAGAAAAGTCTGTCTTATGCACCTGTGTCTCATAGTCTATCACTTTATTAGTGTCACCTCTAGGTTACTAACGATCCTTCCACTTTTTTTTTTTTTGCAGAAATTACTATATTTTCGACAAAGTGGCCCTGTGATGATCATTCCTGTTGCCATTTGTTGAATGACCAATCAGATGGGTGGAGTGCGTTACAGAAATTGGCAGCAAGTGTCCAATGGGTGAAGAAGGTAAGATGAACCGATGTTACCGAGTGATTCAAATGTTGCAAAGTACGTGGATACCGACCAGGTCCATCCTTCAAACCTGCCTTGGTTCGAACCGTCACCAAATCCAAAATAGAATCTGAGATAGAAGCAGGCCTACTTTCCTAAGCTTGGTGGAGTGTGATTATTTCCTGTTGTTTGGGGTCCTCTTTGCTGACCACCCTATTTATGTGCCAGGAGAAAGCCTACTGTAGAAGAACCAGAGAAGAAGGGACTAAAGAGGATTACAATTTTTTAGTTGGTATTTACCCCTTTCATTCATTTGAAAAGAATTCTTTAGAAAATGAACAAGGTGGCTTACATCCCCAAAGGACAAGAGATGCTAGCAGACTGACCCTATTAGACCTCAAAAGGCAAAACACTAGCTGAGAGCCATGGGGCCCAGCCCTGCCATTCCCCGTCTGCGCCCTTTGGTGAATGAACTCTTTCCTGGGCCGCGAGGGGTTGGGCTAGGCTTTCTCGCAGTTCTTATATTTTAGGAATCTATGAATGCATTTACTTCTTCTTCTGCTTGGTGGTCATGAGCTGTTTTTATAGAATATCCAAATGTCCGGATAAAAAGCTAAGAATTAGTTACACCAGCATGGCTTTCCAGGTGTTAGGGTTCTAGACCTAGCTATCAAAATGTCTGCAGCTCATTTCCACAGGGATGTCCAACAGGTACCTGAAATGCGGATTTGAAATTACAAGTTATGATTCCCTCCTCGAAACCGTCACCGTGTCCTGGGTCACCCAGATCAGAAACACGGGCAGAATCCCATGGGCCTCTGAAATGCTCTTACTTCTCCCTGTCCCCTGCAATCACCACTCGACTGTAAACCAAACCCACTTCCTCCCAGATGACTGCAGGTGCCGCCTGACAGGCCTGCCTCAGCTCCAGCAGGAGCCTTCTTCCATGTATGGCCCGACAGGGTCCCTAAATCCAGACGTTATGTTACTTCCCCACGTAATCCCTTTCAGCGATAGAGCTCCGCATCCTCATCCGGCTCCCAGGACCCTGCAAGGACGGGGCCGCGTTTTGCTGTCCAAACCTGTCTCTCAGGCACTCTCTGCACGCCCAGCCCTCACTGTGCGCGCGGCCGTAGGATCTACCATGTGGCACAGCCGTCACTGCCCCAAACCCCGCACACCTCTCTCCTCATAGGCTAAGTCTTACTCTTTTTTTATTATTATTATTATTATTATTATTATTATTATTATTAATTTTACCATGGGCCTCGCTATTTCTAAGAAGTTCTTTCTGATCCCTAAGGCTGAACTCTGGGTGTCTGCTAGACAACACGTCAGGAGTCAGAGATCAGACCATTTACCGTGACTTCCACGTTGGGCTGTACTTGTCTATTTAGTTGTCTGTCTCTCCAGCTGGACCTGGAGGTTGTTGAGGCTGGAACTGGTTTTGGGACCGCCGTGCTCCCAACTGTAAGCACTGTATCTCACCCACAATAAGCTCTCAATAAATATTTATTAAGCATATGAATAGAGACTTTAAGTATATTTTGCTCACAAAATGAGGAAGGGGGACTAAAGTTGCCACAGAGGAAAAGTCACAATAATGGCAACTAGCAGGTATTAAGTGCTTACTGTATGCCAGGCACAGAAGGTCTTAAAAGGTATCACCTCCCTTAATCTTTGCAAAAGTCTAACGTGACAGGCACTATTAATACCCAAGATTTTATCAATGAGAACCCTGAGCTTTGGAGAAGATGAGGAACTTGCCTATGGCCACATTTTTTCCCCAAGAAATTTTTTATTCTTGGGAAGTCTGACTTGAGCTTATATCTTTTACCACTCCCTCTTTTGCCTTCTCCCTGAAAGAACTGGCTACATTATTGACAAAAACCATTTCCTCTACATGAGGCCTGAGGCTTTTGCTACAGCTCACACATGCTATTGTAACGTAGACGGTCACCCCTGTGACTGGGACCCACGGATCCTTGGTGATGTCCCCGGTGTTTTATACTCTTATTTTTCATGTGGGTCTGTTTGGAGACAGAGTTCAGTTTGGGGATTCTCCCCCCCAGCCCCTGGTCTTTCTTCTGTGCTCTGCTCAGTGTGTGTGACGAGAATAAACCAGTGAATGAAAATGCTCTTCACGGAAGCAGAGCTGCCTGTCCCTGCAAATGCGCCAGTTTGATTTGGAGACTGTGTGCCTGACTCCTCTTGCATTAGCATGTTTTGCACTCATTTGCTCTGAAGCCTGGCTCAGCAGATGAAATGAGTCCCTTCCCTGGCAATGCCTGTGAATGGTGAGCATCTCATTTCTGCCAAGCCAAATGGGTCTCCTCATTTCATCAGTCCTTTCAATTCCTCAATACGACATGCGGCTGACATTTCCTATTTTTCTAGATAATAGGGACAATTAGAGTGAGGTATCAGTGAAACAGAGTCAGAAGTGCAACAGAAAGTACTTGAATTTGATTTCTCTTCCAGGAAATCTGCTAGATTTACTTTCTACTTAGAAATTAAGCCTGTTTTGAAGAGTTCTGCATAGCTTTCATTTCAAGGAGAGGAAGGTAAACCATGGTGATGCTTTGTAGGACCCCTAAAGAAAAGCAAAAAACAGAACAGAAAACCGCAGCATGGTATGGATGGAATGGCCTTTTGATCTTTCAGGAGAAGAACAGAGAGGGATTTTTTTTGTTTTCCTAGAAGAAGGAAAGGACTTGTTTTTTTGCATACTGTAAGGTTTTTGGAAAATACAAAACAAAACTAACCAACAACTTGGGCCTGTGACTCAGACTCTCCATCCCCTTCACCACACTAGCCTTTCCCGAGCAGGTCCCTGTGGTGTGTCACACGCCAATGGAGAAGAAAGAACCTTCCTGAAGGAACTTACTGTAGTCAAGTCCCTTTGTGTCAGGCACTCAAAATCCAAGTAGGAAGGGAGAGAGAGAGCTGTGGAGAGAGAAAAACAGAATGGCTTCTAACCAATGGCGGTGAAGTGGTTTGGGCTTACAGGATAGCTTGCTCTCTGGCTGATTTCAGGGCAATGGGTTCACTGGAGCCTCCATTCCTGGCACAGTTTTCCTACTTGGGTACCTCCTTGGAGCAGGGGAGGAATTACCTGCAGAGCCACCGGATAGGGCCTCTGCTGTCTTGCTGGGCTTTCCAGGGGGCCCTGGAGCACCGATGTGAACGGCCCGAATGTCCTGATGCTCATGAAGAGCGTACATGCACTGAGACCCTCCTGAGTGATAATCCGCAGGGGCTTTGGGTCACAAGTCACCCAATTATCTTTCATTTGCATAAAAGTCAAGTCTGAAGAGCTGCTAGGTGACGGCTCACCTGGCTCTGCATTGTCCCTGACAGCTCGGAGCGCTGGCAGCCTGCCTCCTAACCCCTGGGCCTGCTGGGTCTGTCTCTGCATGCACACTTCCTATTTTGGGATGTAGGCCACTGTGGAGAAAGAGGCCAAGGATCTGTCTGCAGCTTCTGTCACTGGGATCGTGAACAGACACTCAGTGCACTTGCTGACTCCCTGGCAGATCTTTAGTGTACACGATGTGACTGTCACTACCGCAGTCGACGGAGGACGACAGGAAGCACTCATGTGCCAGGCAACGTGGATATCCCCCCTTTGCTCAGATCAGCGCCTAAGGAGAACCTTCAAAGAACCGAAATGGCGGTTCTTTGACCTTGGCCTGTTGAACTAGTGGGGAACGAAATGCGGAGACCGCTCCTGATGGTAACAGTGAGAGCTGGTATTTAAGGAGCCTGCCCATGTGCTAGGCACTCTGCTCTGTGCTTCGCGCTCAGGATCTCGTCTGATGTCTCCAGAACTTTGACTGGTGTGCGCAGCCATCATGGTTCTTTAGTGGATGAGGACCCTGGGGGTCAGAGAGGTTCATAAACGTGCCCAGGGCCACATAGAGCCACGTTCGCTGTTTTCTGTCCCTAAGCACTCTCTTCCAACTCCTCTTTTTTTTTTTTTAAAGATTTTATTTATTTATTTTAGAGAGAGGGGAAGGGAGGGAGACAGAGAGGGAGAGAAACAGCAATGTATGGTTGCTCTCACATGGCCCCCACTGGGGACCTGGCCCACAACCCACGCATGTGCCCTGACGGGGAATCGAACCAGGACCCTCTGGTTCCCAGCCCGCGCTCAATCCACTGAGCTACACCAGCCAGGGCTCTTCCGACTCATTTTTATCTTGCCTTCCAGTCTCTACCAAATCGGAGGGCAGTTATGTTACAGTTCTTCTGGTGTGGCCATGACCTGAATCTCCACTGGAGTATCTATAAGGAGTCCTGGCCACTTCTGGTTAATGCACAGTGTGCGGCTGAATGTCTGCACTGAGTGAGAGGGAACGCGTGGGGAGAGGAAAAGAGAACCCTGGATAGGTTCACTCGTCACTGTCTCTTGAGAACCGTCCCTGTTTTAGCCCTTGGGGTAGGTATTGGAGCCACATGCATCTGGGGATACAACAAGGAAACTTAAAGCCCTGTCCTCAGAGACCTCCCCTCTTCTTGGATGGAGCCAGGCCAGTAGACAAGTAACCACAGCACAGGCTCAGAGTTTCTTCTAGACACCTTAGGGGTCCGTAGGAGCATGGAGGGGCTGACTCTGAGAGAGGAGATCAGGGTAAGCTTCAGGGAGGAGGTGACCTTTGGGTTTAGACACAGAGCAGGAGTGGAATTTACCAGAAGATAGGGGAGGGTTTTTCAAGCAACACAACAGTATAGAAGTCCTTGAGCCAGTGTTTGTCCTGACTAGTGGTTTGTTTTCATTTCTATGATCTTTAACTAGATAAGGTAGCTAAATAGATGAAGACAGTTTGACATGCAAAAGGTGCAGAGAATTAAGTCTCCTTCATTCTCTATTAGCTAGTCCAGTGATTTTCAACTGCTGGAAAAGGGGCGTGGACCTCTTTTCCCTTAGATTGTTAAATTAAAAATAAAAGTGACAACAGCCAACACTACAGTAGCTGTTTGATGTGAATGAATCAAAATTATACCTATTTTCTTTGTAAGATCAACAAAAAATATATCTTTTGGTGTGCTGCAGACTTTTAGTAATTAGTTTATGCGCGCCTTGCCGTGAGGTGAAAAAAGTTGAAAGTCACTGATCTAATCCATGAATTTCCTTCCGTTTTTGGCTTCCCGTGTGACCCTCCAGAGATTTTTTGGACAGCAACAGCCTCAGACATCCACATAACCTCTCCCAACACATGCGTACATGTAAATGGTATCTAGCTGTAGATACTGCTGTGCTCAGTTCTATGCCTTGAGTTTAAAAACAAAACTTTATTTCCCCCTCCTTTGTTTTGCTTGCTCTCTTGATTTTAAACTTAAAAAAAATACTTTAAAACATTTCAAGCATATGGAGAAGTTGCAGAAATAATAGAATGCATGTGAACCCTTCATCCGGAGTCACTGTTTTTGTAAATCATCTTGGCATGTTCTGAGCAACGGTCTGCATGAATTCTGCCGCTCATCAAGGTACAGCTTGGCTGTTGGTCACCCAGAGACCTGCAGGAGCTTCCTGTCCCCGGCACTGATGTAGCGAGATAACTCAGGTGGACTTGCAACTGAGAACACGTTCCTGTCCGTGACAGTTTCCCTGAGATGCCATAAGCAGCAAACCGCACCCCCCAGGACAGCAATGGCAGGAGGGACCCCTCTAAGGGGCCACTTTGTCGCTACTTTGTGCTCCTCTTCAGGCGAAAGGGCTTTCCCCTGTCTCTCTAAGTGCTCGCTCAGCAAGAAGCGGTGTCCTCACTGAGGGGAATGGGCCCCCTACACTTGCCTCCTGGACCCTGTGGTCCCCGGTGGGAACAGACAGTCCCACTGAAATCTAATCACTTCATTTCCGACAACCGGTCATTTAGATAGTGTGCCTCTGTGCCTCTTCTGTTCTGCTTGTCAGTCCACACGGCACCTCAAAGGCTGGTGTAGGGTTCCCTCCTTTTAAAGATCAAAGCGCCTGAGCACCGCTCAAGTTATCAGCACACTTCCTGCCTGCATGCCATTCAAGGAATAGTTCGCGGCCACTCGAGAGGGACTGGGAGCCCTGTGACAGGCAGGAAGTAACCCAAGAAGGCTGTGTTGATGCGGTTTTCCAGCCCAGCGCTTCTGGGCCCACGAGGATTGGTTTCAAGTTTTCACTCATTTGCTCACCCACCAAATAATTCCTAGAAGTCTTGGTGGCCATCTCTCATGCTTTGTGCCAAGACAGGCAGGCGCATGCTCTCCGCGGGCCAGTGCGCAGGATCTGTGGGTGACGGACACGGAGACGGCTCTCAGCAGCCGAGTACAGCAGTCGAACCTGAGAGTGGTGGGGTGATGTCTCCAAGGAGTGACTTCCTGGCCATTCGTTCACCCACTCATTCGTTCGCACCTTGAACACGCTCATTCACTGCCTGCTGGGAGCCGAGTCCACATGTGCACCAGTGAATAAGCCCGCGGGAGTTCCCATGTTCATGGAACTCGTGTGCCAGTGAGGGGCTCTCCCCGGACCCTGGCTAAGTCCACCTGTTTCCTTACGTTGGTTCCAGCCGGGAGGTTCAGCAGCTGCCATGGTGTTTCAGGACAAAATCAGGCCATTGCCCGTCAGCCCCCGCCTCCGGCTCCATGTGATTCCTAAGCCTCAGAGTCACCATTTCCTCTGGAGGCTCCTCACCCAAATTACCCTGCGCCCTGTGGGGGACTCAGAGCTCAAGGCGGTTTGAGCGAGCAAAGCAGGAAAGGTAACAGGACATACTAAAATTAATTGTGTCTGCCGAGGGTTTAGAAGGCTGCAGCCAGGCTCCTGGCAGGAGCCTCCATTTGGAAGCTTTAGAAAAAGTGTGGAGGGGCCAATAAGTTCACCTTTTTAAAAGGCTCTGAATTTTAGAATCTAAGCACCATTTCTCCACATGCCGTTAGGTTGCCATAGCAACAATTCTTAGACTTCCTTTCCTAAGGAGACGATTTTTTAAAACATCGTCTGCATACTTGCAAGGGCTAGTGAGAAGGTACCTCTCTAATGGAATGTCTCGCGAGTTTCCTGCGGTACCATATTTCTGTCCGTGACAGATACTATTTTGGACATCTCAACAGTCCCCATTTCTCTCCAGAATTTCTGCTCCTCGCACGGACCCAGGAGGATTGTTATTCATGGCCCCTAAACCGTTTACATCATGCTTTGGGCCAAGAAAGAAAAAGACTTTGTCGCTTGTTTGGTTTCACTCTTGTCAAGGGTTTGAGCCGGACCCCGCCGCTGCAGCAGCCAGCAGCCTGCGCTCACGGGGAGCAGGAGTGCCCGGAGCGACTGGGGCTCGGGGTCGTGGGGGCATGGCCAGCTCTGTGTCCTCTGCCCCAGGCCGTCCCACCAGCCACAGCACGATGTCTCTCAACTCCGAGTGCCATCACCTCGCTTCGGTCTAAACCCCAGGCTCCAGCGGTGAGTGGTCCCCCGCAAGAGAAATTGCAGGGTCCTCCGCCTGGCTTCTCACACTGACGTGACCCGGCCCCTGCTTCCTCTCGTCTCTGGAGCCCTGGTCCCAGAGCACACTGTGAGCTCCACTCTCGCTTCCCCGGCGCGGGGTTTCCTGCTCCATCCCCCTCTGTCTGGGCAGGCCCAGGAGGACTCTGTCCTCCAGGTGGGGTGCTCTGGCTCTGTCACTCCCCCCGAGTGCCTTGGGCCACGGTGCCTTCGTGGGCCCTGGGTACCTTCACCTTCACAAGCTCATATTTCCATAAAAAAGTTAAATGCTATATTTTATGGTTGCTTTGGTATGAAGATGAATATAATTTTCTACCCCAAAGGGTTGATGTTCCATCTAACTTTAAGACATTCCCGTGTGAGGATGTGGAGAAAAGGGAACCCGTGCACTGGGGGGGGGGGAATGCAGCCTGGTGCAGCCCCTGTGGAAAGAAGTGTGGGGGTTCTTCCAAAAATTCAAACTAGAACTGGATCCGTGGGATCCAGCACGTCCACTCCTGGGTAGTTTATCCAAAGAAGACAAAAACACTTGACTCGAAAAGCTATTGGTGCCCCCGTGTTAAAAGGAGCATTATTTACAACATCTCAATCATGGACGCGACCTAAGTGTCCATGGATGGACGGGCAGGTGAAGACAATGTGGTATCTTACATGACAACGGAATGTTGTTCAGCCATAAAAAAGAAGGAACTCAATAAATCTGGTCATTTGCCACAACATGGATGGACCTCAAGGGCATTAAGCTAAGTGAAATAAGTGGAGTAAGCCAGAGAAAGACAAATACCGTATGCTATCATTTATATGTGGAATCTTAAAAACAAACAAACAAACAAACAAACAAACAAAACAGCCATGAACGCAGACTTTATATAGACACAGAGAACAGACTGGTGGTTGCCGGAGAGAGGGGTGTGGAGGTGGACAAAACGGTGGTCAAAGCCACAAACTTCCAGCCACGAAATACATTCTAGGTGTGCAAGGTGCAACGTGCTGACTGCAGGTAATAACACTGTATGGTATATTTGAAAGTTGCTAAGAGAGTAGATCTTAAAATTTCATATAAAAAAATGATAGTTCTGCATGGTGATGGATGTTAACTGGACGTATTGTGGTGATCATTTTGCAATATATACAAATATTGAATTATTATATTGTATGGGGGGACCCCAAAATGGAATTTATTTATAAAAAGTTGTGTATTTACTCTTACGTGTTTAAACTTCAGTCACCTTCAAAGGACTGTCCATTTGAGGCAGTACACTTATTGAGACATTTTTTCCACTGCTCAGAACAGTTATTGAACTGATAGATTTCGATGCCTTTTAGTGCTTCTGTTATTTTTTGTGTTGCCTCTTCCACATGGGCAAAACGTTTCCCTTTGAGGACTTTTTTCATCCAGGGAAACAAAGAGAAGTTGCTCAGGGCCAGATCCAGGAAACAGGGAGGGTGGGGCACGGGTTCCTGCTCATTTTGGTCAAAGCGCTGAACTCGGAGAGGTGTGAGCAGGTGCACTTGTCACCGTGAAGGGGCCAAACACGTTGAAAGAGTCTTCAAAGTTTTCGCTGAAGCCGAACACAGCTTCTCATGTCACTGCCAGCTGGTACACGGGCACAGACGGGTTCCTAGAACACTTACCTAGCGGGGGAAGCCTGTACAGCAAGGGGCCTGCCCTCCAGATGATAATTACAGGATTTTGGAGGTCCCCCCTTGTATACTTGAAATATAATGCTATATGTTAATTATATCTTAACAAAAAAGTGAACCCCTGAAAGTGCTGTGGGCCCTGGGCCCTTTGCCAATGACCTCATTGCCATTTATCTGTCTCCAGTCTGCAAGATTCTTACGGATGGAATTTGGATGTTTAATGTTGTGTCCTGGGGCACAGTGTGTGGGGCACGTGTGCACGCTTTGAAGCAGGGGGCACAGGAAGATGACTTGGTCTCCATCCACCTGGCCTCCTGCCGCCTGAGCTTTAGCAGGCACTGTGAGGAGCCAGTGCCCCCTGTTGCCCATTTTCAAAAGGGGCGACACCTGCCTTCCCACTCCCTACACAGCCCTTTAAAGTTCTCACACAGCCTCCTTGTGCATCATCCACTCGGAGCCCTTCCGGTGGTCATTCCCCATCTCAGTCTATGGGAGGCTAAACCGAGGCTCCAAAAGGTGGAGCAGAATCTAGAAAACAAGGCGGTCTCCTGCTCAGGGCCACACATGATTCTATTCCCCATCCCCCATGAAGACTAATGCCAGTGTTCTTTTTCTTAAACACAGAGCTGCCAACCCAAACGAAGTCAAGGTTATGTCATTTTCCTTTAACTTTTTTAGAAGAACCAAGACCTGTTAGAATCAGTAGATCCCAATGTAGGTAGGATTGCTTCTAAACTGAACTCTGCTGTCTGCCCCCCAGGTCCCAGTCCATGGGGGGGGGGGCTGGTGGTCCTAGCAACTGGGGGTGCTCTCGGCAGAGAACCTTCAGCTCGCAGACCCCTCAGGGTTTACCTCACTGGCAGCTCTCCACCTCAGCCAAGGCCACGCCCCTTCCTGGGGCAGCCCGCCACTGATGACTGATCAGCACACACCGGCCGTCTCAGCTCTACATGAGATCATTGTAAGGGGCCGTCCTTAGCCCAGAGCAGCAGGCAGGGCGGCCTGAGGCTGGCGTTGGGCCTGCATCACCTCTCACTTCCCGTGCGTGTCCTCCGCTTCCCCTCCTTGCCGTCCCACGTGCTGTTCTCTAGGGCACCTCCTGATCACGTGTGAAACTCCGACCCGAGCTGGCTTCCCAGAGGGCCCACCCTGCCACAGACTCTATCGGATATTTTGCAACAGCTCTTCTTGTGTCTGTGTACAAAAGCACCAGACCCCTGTGTCCCTTCATTGTTCTTGCTGAATGCCTACTCCCTGGGGGCGTAGCACTGTGCCAGGTGCCAGGATATTGAGGGGAGCGAGACAGCGAAGGACCTCTGGACACATAGAACTTAAGTCTCTCCCACCCTGGAGACAGAGTTAGTCCTGAGTGCATTTACACTGTGCTTCTCCCAGAGCATCTGGCGGGCCCTACACCCAGGTGCAGGACGAGAGAGGTCTCTCACGGAGCCCTGCTGATGGCTTTGCAGAATAAGCGATGCTTCCAAGAGGTTGGATACCATGTCTGAATGGCCTTGCCTTCCTCTATCATAGGACTCCTTTGTTAGCCCGGCCTGGCCCCTCAGAGGGCTCCGAGTGACGTCTGGGTCTGGAGGGCCCTGGGCTGGAGCAGGAGAACCAGGGCTGGAACGGCTGAGTAGCAAGGGGAGAGGAGTGAGGTGCAGGTGAGAGAGCCCGCGGGAATCAGAGTCTGGGTCAGGGTGGAAATGAAAAGATAACATGGCAGGGAGACAGGTCTAGACTTAATCTGTGGCAGAACAGAATAAGAGATCAGAGACTGAAATGGAGGTTTATTTGCAACTGCCCATAGTCCCTATTTAAAACTACTTAACAGCATCTCATCTCACTCAGAATAAAGCCCAGACCCTGCCTACGTCACCAGTGCCCTCCCTGTGTGGTCACTGCCCACCTCTCTGCCCTCACCCGGTCCAGCTCTTTCCGTCCTTTGAGTGGCCCAACCTTTGCTGGTTTCGGGGGCTTGGCACTTGTTCCCGCAGGCTCAGCCTCCTCCTGCCCAGCTCCTTCTCACCCTGTAGGGCTCAGCTTAAACGCTGCCTCCTAAGAGGCCATTCTTGACGCCCCAACATCTAAAGCCACACCTCCTGCCACCACCTCAGTTGTATGACATCTCATCATCTGTCTCGTCCTTGACACCAGTCACCACAAATTTGCGAGTATCATGTCTGTTGCTTTTCCTATTGTTTTTTGGTATCTTCTGTTTCCTGATGAGAGTCGAAGGCCCCCAAGGTTCAGAGACACGGTCTGCCTCGCCCACCCCAACATCCTTGGCGCCAAGAGCAACACCATCCACACCAGTCACCGCTCAGAAAGTCTTTCCTGAGTGAACGGCTAAGCCACGCCTGACTCTCCAATGTTTCCCTATGGCCTGCCTTAGAAAGTAGCGTGGGGCAGAGGGCTGGGGCATGGGCTCCTCTGGGCAACTGCGCTGAGCATGGTCCTTACACCCCTCCCTCTCCGTTCCTCGTCCTCCCTTTTACTCTCTGTCCGTGCTCCTCCCGGGCCGTCCTTTAGATCAGAGTGGCATCAGTTCCCCGAGCACTCCGCCCTTGGGATGCCGACCGCTGCGTGGCGGCCTCCCTGGGGCCGCCTGTGTGTGTGAACATGGGCCCTTTGGCCTGCTCCAGCTTCCCTGACCGCCTCCCGCCAGGAAAGAACGTGCATCTACAATAATACTCTGCGAGATTGGGGCTGCCATGCAGCTTGGTGCCCCGAGTGGTCTCCCCCAAGCCAACACAGAGAGTAATAGCCCCGCACATAACTGCAGGAGAAGGTACCCACTGGAGGGACGTTCCAATAATCCGTGTTTACAGAGCCCGTTCATACGCATGTTTGAAATCACACCCACCCCACTCTATTCTTGACAAATGGTGTCTGGAACCACTGAGAGCTTTGATTCCGATGATGTGCCAGGGTCACAGGGAGAAGGGCTCTGACAACGGCAAGGCGCGAACCATCGTTGCTGTGCTGCCATCGCCGTTCCCATCGCTAAACTCCACTGGACAGTCCATTAAGATGAAAAATTAACAGCACACACTCAGGGGAGAATAATCACGGAACACGGCAGCTTGTGGAGGCATCGGCGTTCAAAGACGCAGACAGATGACAAACACACTGGGCTTCGGGGGAAGTGGGGATTGGCCAATCAGAAGCCACGCATCTACCAGGCACCTCCCTGTGTGTTCAGCCCTGAGCTGAGGAGCTGAGGGGAAAAAAAGGCAAGACCCATGGGCTTTTCCCTCCAAGAACACACCATCCATTTAGGAAGGCTGGGGAGATTTCAGCTGTCAGTCTGAGGGCCAGGGGGGTGTCCATCAAAAGCTTGACACTCGGTACTGACTGTAAGGTCAGGAGTAATTTGGTGTGGACTTTAGAGATTTCCTAGCCCTTGAAGACTAGCAGGATGGGGATTAATAAACCTTTCTAAATATAATAGCTGCTAATGGTTAGGAGTTTGCTTTCTGAGGTGGGTAAGGAAAATGTTCTGGAATGAGATAGTGATGATTGATATACAACTTTGTAAATATACTAAAAAACACTGAATTGTACACTTTAATGTTTTTAATCCTCACCTGAGGACATTTCTTTTCATTGCTTTTAGAGAGAGAGGAAAGAGAAAAATAC
>PVJI01022569.1:0-25041 GCA_004026765.1 Micronycteris hirsuta | reverse complement strand
AAGTGCTTCTCAGATAAGGTCAGGTTCAAGGAGTACATCATCACGCAGCCTTTACTATATGAAATGTTAAGGGGTTTTATATAAGGACTCATGAGAGAAGGCACCAAGGCCAGATCAGCTACCGGGGAACTCAGATCAGCCACAGCCAAGACGCTTGTGAGGTAAGCAAGCAAAATACAACCAGAGAAACAAATTATAACCAGAGACATTGAAGCTTAGAACATTCTGGCAGTAACCAGAGGGGAGGGGGAAGGGGATAATGGGGACAAGGGTATTCAGGAACTGCTATAAAGGACACATGGACAAAACCAAGGGGGAGGGTGGAAGCAAGGGAGGGAAGTGGGTTTGCCTGGGGTTGGGGGTAAATGCAGACAACTGTAAGTGAACAACAATAAAATAATTTAAAAAAAAAATCAAACCAATCCTTTTCAAGCCCTTCCAAAAAAAGAAATGGAGGGAATACTTCCAAACTTATTCTGTGAGGCTAGCCAGATACATACTAAACCAAGATAAAGACATCACAAGAAACAAAAATTACAGATCAATACCCATTATGCAACAGGTGCAAAATTCCTGAACTAGAAAATTGCCCAAGCTTGTGCGGCTCAATGGATTGAACGCTAAACTGCAAACCGAAAGATCAACAGTTCAATTCCCAGTCAGGGCACAGGCCTGGGTTGCAGGCCAGGTTCCCAGGTGGGGGTATGCAAGAGGGAACCGATCAATGTTTCTCTCCCTCTTTTTTCCTCCCTTCCTAAAAGTAAATAAATAAAATCTTAACAACAACAACAAAAAACATGCAAAAACTGCATCCAACAGCATATTAAAAGAATTATACTCCATGACCAAATGAGATTTATCCCAAGAATGTGGGAATAGTTCATCATAAGAAACTTAATCAATGTAATACATCACATTAATAGAACAAAGGGGGAAAACTCACATGGTCATTTCAATTGATGCAGAAAAGTCATCTGACAAAATCAACAACCTTTCATGACAAAAACACTCAGGAGTTTATGCTTGGAAGGCAACCTCTTCAACACAATAATGAGCATTTATGAAAAACCCATAGCTGCCCTGTCTGGTGTGGCTCAGTGGATTGAGTGCTGACTTCTGAACCAAAGGGTCACCAGTTCGAGTCCCAGTCAGGGCACATGCCTGGGTTGTGGGCCAGATCCCCAATGGGGGGTGCATGAGAGGCAAGCACATGTTGATATTTCTCTCCCTCCCTTCCCTTCTAACAATGAGGTTTTTTTTTTTAAATCTTAAAAAAAAAAAGCCCACAGCTAACATCATACTCAGTGGTGAGACTAAAAAAGTTCTTCCCAGTAAGATTAGGACCAAGAGAATGATGCCCGCTTTTACCACTGCTGTTCAACATTGTACTGGAAGTTTTAGGCAGAGCAATAGACAAGAACAAGAAAGAAATAGCATCCATATTGAAAAGGAAGAACTAAAACTGTCTTTATTCTCAGAAAACATAATCCTATATATAGAAAATGCCAAAGGAATCACATGAAAGCTACTAAACAAATCCAGCAAAGTTGCTGGGTGCAAGAACAGCAAACAAAACTCTGTTGTTTCTGTCTTTCAACAATGAATGATCTGATAAGGAAATTCATAAAATAATTTCATTTATAATAGCATCTAAAAGAATAAATTGCCAAGGAATCAATTTAACCAAGAAAGTGAAAGACTCGTATACCAAAAACTACAAAACAGCACGGCTGGTGTAGCTCAGTGGATTGAGCGCGGGCTGGGAACCAAGGGGTCCCGGTTCGATTCCCAGTCGGGGCACATGCCTGGGTTGTGGGCCAGGTCCCCAGTGAGGGCCATGTGAGAGGCAACCATGCTCTTTCTCCCTCCCTTCTCCTCTCTCTAAAAATAAATAAATAAAATCTAAAAAAAAATTTAAAAAAACAAACTACAAAACATTGCTGGAAGAAATTAAAGATGCCCTAAATAAATGGAAAGACCTCCTGTGCTCATGGTTAAGAAGATAATATTGTTTGCTAACTTGTCAATACTACCCAAAGTGGTCAATGCAATTGCTATCAAACTTCCAACAGCTTTATTTTTTCAGAAATGCAAAAATTGCTCCTGTAATTCATATGGAATTTCAAGGAGCTGGAATAGCCAAAACAATCTTGAAAAGGAACAAAGATACAGGAACTCGACATCCGGATTTCAAAACTTACTACAAAGGTGCAGTATTCAAAATACCATCTGGTACTGTCAAAGGGCAGACAAGGAGACCAGTGAAATAAAACTGAGAGTCCAGAAAAAAAATCCATGTTTCTATGGAAGATTGATTTTTAACAAGGGTGCCACATCCATTCAATGGCGGGGGGTGGGGGGAATAATTTCTACAACAGGTGGTGCTGGGACAACTGGGCCCTGGCTGATGTGGTTCAGTGAACTGAGTGTCGGCCTGCAAACCAAAGGGTCACCGGTTCGATTCTCAGTCAGGGCACATGCCTGGGTTGCAGGCCAGGTCCCCCCCCTCCCCGCCAGTTGGGGAGCACACAAGAGGCAACCACACGTTGATGTTTCTCCCTCCCTTCCCCTCTGTCTAAAAATAAATAAAATCTTTAAAAAAATTTTTTTAATGGGAACTCTATTTTTAAAATGCAAAAATCAGCCCCCACCTGAGGAATTCTGATTCAGTAGATCACACACGGGGCCCAGAATCTTCACTCTAAAAAGCAACTATTCCCCCGAAGCGATTCTGATATAGGCAGTCCAAAGATCTCACTTTGAGAAACACTGGTATTGTTCCTCTGTCATAAATATCACAAGGGCCTCTTCCTCCACGGGGATCTAACACCTAAAATTCTTTTTATAAAAGATTTTATTTTTTAATTTTTTTAAAGATTTTATTATTATTTTTAGACAGAAAGGAATGGAGGGAGAGAGAGGGAGAGAAACATCAATGTGTGGTTGCCTCTCATGTGGCCCTCATGGGGACCTGGCCCGCAACCCAGGCATGTGCCTTGACTGGGAATCGAACTGGCGGCCCTTTGGTTCGCAGCCTGCGCTCAATCCACTGAGCTACACCAGCCAGGGCAAAAGATTTTATTTATTTATTTAATTTATCTTGGCCTTAATGGTTCTCAGCTTCTCTTCCACGTTGTTAGTCCACAGCACTGAGGCGTCAGCATGCCTGGAAGGCAAGTGCGAGATGCCCACAGAATAGACTATAAACCTAAAGATACAGGAAATCTTAGCTCTGTTCACCCATCCACATGGATGGGCTGCTTTGCCAAAATACTTATATATACTTCAATTAAGCAGATAGCAAGTAGTGAATATAAGAGTTATTTATATTGAGATATTAATGTGTAGGAGTGTCATTAGGTTTTAAAACTGCCATAATATCTGTTAGAATAGCACAATTTATTCTGCAGAATTAAGTGTCTTGTGATGCGACTTAAGAATTGTCATATTAATTATAGAAACCTGAATATAGAACACATTCAACTAAAATTTCGAGGACGTAGGAATTTGGAAAGAATCAAAGGTTGATCAGCTAACCATTATGCAGCTTAAACATAACATGCTCGAACCACTGAAGCATTCTCACATGTACATACAGGAATGACCACCTTGTATACCATGAAGGTTATTTATCTTTTTTTTAAAGATTTTATTTATTTATTTTTGGACAGAAGGGAAAAGAGGGAGAAAGAGAGGGAGAGAAACATCACTGTGTGATTGCCTCTCAAGTGGCTCCCCCCGGGGGACCTGGCCTGCAACCCAGGCATGTGCCCTGACTGGGAATCAAACCAGTGACCCTTTCATTCACAGCCCACACTCAATCCACTGAGCTACACCAGCCAGAGCAAAGGTTATTTATCTTAAAAGAGCATGCCCCCACCCTTTTCTATGCAATCTTCAGTAAAGCCAGGTGAAATTACACCTGAGAGCAAATTATTTTGCCCAGTTGGTTTGTTTTCTTTGTTGTAGTTATTAACTCAAAACCATTATTAAGACAAAATGATGTCATGGTATTACACTATGGTTATATATCCCCACTGGGGGGAAAGCTGCATGAAAAGTTCATGGGGTTTTGCTACTTCCTATGAGTTCATAATTATTTCAAAGTAAAAAAAAAAGTTTAAAAAATCATAAAGGTTTGTAAAGACGTCCAACTGTCATTGTAATAACTGTGTATGGTGTCACGGAGTCCTAGACTTAGGGTGATCCCTTTGTAAGTTATGAACCGGTAAATGTCTAATGACTGTGCTGTACACCTGAAACCAATGATAATTTATGTCAACTGTAATTGAAAAATAAAAAAACAAAGAATCAAGAATACAGACGTGCAAACAGGTAACTGCAATATGACCTACAACATGCCATAACATTAAAAAAACAACACACCATCAAATTGTCTTAGGCACCCAAACCATAACCCCGCTCTCACAAGTGATCCATTGAATGCTGCATCCACACCACATCTTCTAGTTTTCACAATGTTGGGACAAACCCTCATTTGTAAGCGTGCTCTGTAATGTTGACTTTAAAAAATCTAAATTAGCCCTGGCTGGTGTGGCACAGTGGATTGAGCACTGGCCTGTGAACCAAAGGGTCGCTGGTTCGATTCCCAGTCAGGGCACATGCCTGGGTTGTGGGCCAGGTCCCTAATGGGGGTCACGTGACAGGAAACCACACATTGATGTTTCTCTCCCTCCCTTTCTCCTTCCCACCTCCTCTCTCTAAAAATAAATAAACAAAACCTTTTTAAAAAATTCAAAAGCTTCTGCAGAGAAGGAAACTAGCAACCAGATAAGGGCAACCTACAAAACAGGAAAAAATATTTGGAAATCATATATCTGACAAGGAGTTAATATCCAAAATACATCTTTTTAAAACCTCATACAGGCTGCTGTGGCTCAGTGGATTGAGCGCTGGCCTGTGAACCAGGGAATTGCCAGTTCGATTCCCAGTCAGGGCACATGCCTGGGTTGTGGGTCACGTAAGAGGCAGCTACACATTGATGTTTCTTTCCCTCTCTTTCTCCCTCCTTTCCCCTCTGTCTAAAAATAAATACATAAAATCTTTAAAAACAAACAAACAAACAAAAAAACCCTCATACAATTCAATAGCAAAAAACCAAAAAACAACCCAATTAAAAAACAGGTAGATCTGGCCCTGGATGGTGTGGCTCAGGAGATTGAGTACCAGTCTGTGAACCAAAAGGTTGCCAGTTTGACTCCTAGTCAGAGCACATGCCTGGGTTGCAGGCCAGGTCCCCACTTGTGGGTGAGCTGTGGGCCTGTGAGAGGCAACTGGTCTGTATCCCTCACACATCGACGTATTTCTCCCTCTCTTCCTCTCTCCAAAAATAAATACATAAAATCTTTTAAAAAAAGGGGGGTAGATTTGAATTGACATTTTCTTAAAGACATAGAGATGGCCAACAGATACATAAAAAGATGCTCAACATTAGTCATCAGGAAAATACAATCACGATGAACGATCACCTCGTACCTGTTAGAATGACTATTATCAAAAAGAGACATTAATTTGAAGGGATATCTGCACCCCGTGTTCATTGCAGCATTATTTACAATAGCCGAGCTATGGAAACAACCCCAGTGTCCATCAACTGATAAATGGGTAAAGAAGATGTGGCGTACGGCCTTTGCATTGGCCCAGACACCACGGGCTGCTGGCCGGCTGCCACCAAAGCAGCTTCTGTAGCCTGGCTGCTGGTCACCAACCCCCAGCAAACTCCAGGGAGGGTACATCTGATCAGTTGGGCTCCAGCCCTAGCAGAAGTGAGTATGTGGCATTTCTGCCTTCAAGCAGCTGGGTGGAGAGGAATAGAAAGAGCCCTGTGTTCTGTGTTAGCATCCAGTCAGTCCTGGGTGGGTGGGCCAATCCAGGTCCCGCCGCCCACACCCTGCCCTGCACTGTGTTTTCTGGGCATCATTGGGTGTTGCTCAGGCTGGCCAGCCCCATTCAGATTTTTTGTCTACAGCTTGGGCCCAGGCTGTATGTAAAGGTCTCAGCCCAAGAGAGTCATTCTTATTAAGCTGGGTATGTATTTCAGGAGAGTTCAATAAAGGGGCTGGTTATGGAGCTGTGGATTAGGTTTAGGGGGCCACGTAGGCTTGGCGCAGCTACCAGGGGCTAGCTCGCATCAGCGGGAGCCCTCTCCGTTCCTAGGCCTGCAGGGGCAAGGCGGGGAAGGGTCACTACAGCCTGGTGGGACCACTCCCCTCAACCCGTTACTGGGCCCCCACCTCCAGTGTCAGTTCCTGTCCACCAGAGGGCTCTGTCAAGTCCGTTATTCCTCTAGGCCCTCAACTTGAAGTCCCAAAGAGTGAAAGGCTTCCTCTCTCCCACAGCCTTTAGGCTAATAGCTCCTGCTATACATATGCTAATGAACCGCAGACATTCTGCTGGAGGCTTTAGCAGACCCTAGGTGAGGAAAAGGTAGGGAAATAGCACGATGGACTCCAGAACTAGACTCAGTTGGGGACCAGGGATGGGGGGTGGGGTGCTGATCTTTAGAAATGTTGACGCTTTTCCTTGGACCCCTTTGCCTCCCGTCTACAAAGGGGTCCACCTTTGTAGCCTGCCTGTCTATAGCCCCCACCTGCCTCTTCGCTTCACTCATCCTCCTTTCCCTTCGTACATAAGATGCCTGAATTTTGAGCTCTTCAGATGGATTTGAGACTTAGTTCTCCCATCTTCTGGAGCTAGGCCTTCTGGATCAATAAACCTTCCCTTACAAAAAAAAAAAAAAAAAAAGAAAACAAAGAAAAGAAAATATGGTATATAACAATGGAAAGTTATTCAACCATAAAAAATTAGCATCGCGCCATTTGCGACAGGGCGGATGGACCTTGAGGACATTATGCTATGTGAAGTAAGGCAGGCAAGCAGACAAATACCGCGGGATCTCACGTGGTGGGGGGAGGGGAGGGAGGCCAAATGGGTGATGGTAATCAAATGCACAAACTTCTGGTTATAAACAGGTATAAAGTAAGCCAAGGGGGTGGAATGTACAGCATGGTGACCGTAGTTAATTCTGTACTGGGTATTTGAAAGTTGCCAAGGGAATAGATCTTAAAAATCCTTATCACAAGGAAAAAAACCTCTGTAACTATATATGGTGACAGACTTATTGTGGTCTTTTTACAGATAAAGACAAATACCGAATCATCACGTTCTACACCAGGAGCGAATATGTTGTATGTCGATTATATCTCAATAAAAATTACATGCCCTTGTGCTGTTGAGGATATGAATCTTTGTCCATTCATAGAAACATTAAGGACACAAGAAAGATGGACCTTTGTCTGCTTAGATTTCCACTTTTTCCCAGAATCACTGTGTGTGCCCTAATCAAAATTCTCATAGACCATGCCTTACTCCTCAATTGGAAATTAATTCTTCCACATACTCTCTTCGCAGGGGGCTGGAATAACATAAATGAAACAGTATGTGTTGTAGGTATAAAAGTGTGTGAGTATATGTATGAGTATCTCAAATGTTATCACTTAAAGTGTGTCTAATTTGGGTTTGTTTGGTTTTTTTTAATTGTATCACATACGCCCTGGCTGGTGTAGCTCAGTGGATTGAGCGCAGGCTGGGAACCAAAGGGTCCCCGTTAGATTCCCAGTCAGGGCACATGCCTGGGTTGCAGGCCAGGTCCCCGTGAGGGCCATGTGAGAGGCAACCATACATTGCTATTTCTCTCCCTCTCTGTCTCCCTCCCTTCCCCTCTCTCTAAAAATAAATAAAAATAAAATAAAATCTTTAAACAAATAAAAAAAAATTGTATCACATACAAAAATACAAGTTTCAAATTCTAAACCGCGGCTAAAGTCCATGGTTGTAAAACCCAAGCTAAAAAGGATCCTGACCGTTTGCAGGAAGGAGGATGGGCTGTTTTGGCAGAAGGCAGAACTCTCCAGGGGACTGCTGTTTTACATTCGAGTTCGATGTCACTCTCACTAGTGAGTATTTTAACTAAACCATCTGCTGACGCCCCTTCTGGTCTCTGGGTCTGTTGAGGACCATGTCTCATCTCCAGCAATGGGGTAGAACTTGCCCCTCTCTGCCGAGATAAGTTTTGTAAGCCAGCTGTGAGCAGATAACCTCGATCCTTGGGTTAGTCTTTAAGGATGCTTGCCTGGAGTGTGATACATGAATTTGGGTTCCCTAAGATTGCTGGAGTTCAAGAATTTCAGTTCAATTTCAGTTGATTGTTATCTTATTCCCTGTATTATCTTTAAAAAAAAATTTTTTAAGCCTCACGGGAGGATACTGATTTTAGAGAGAGAGGATGGGAGAGAGAAACATCAATCACTTACCTCCCATATGTACACCAACCAGGGTTTGAACCTGCAACCTGTACAACCTGTACAGGAACCTCCAATCAACTGAGCCACCTGGCCAGGGCCCCTTCATTATATTCTTTTTCCTTTTTTTAGATTTTATTTGTTTACTTTTAGAGAGGGGGGAGGGAGGGAGATAGAGAAGGAGAGAAACATCAATGTGTGAGAGATAACGATTGCCTCTCACAAGGCCCCTGACTGGGAATTGAACCAGTAACCTTTCAGTTCACAGGCTGGCAATCAGTCCACTGAACCACACCAGCCAGGGCTATCTTTTTAGGCCAAATGGACAAGTATTTATTCCCCAACCTGCTAAACCACAGTGATGCTCTACAGCATTAGGTCTTGCTCAGTCTGCCTGAATCAGAATTTATGGATAGTGGAACCCAGGAATCAATATTTTAACAAAGCTCTCTAGGTAATTCTGATGCAACCAAGGGTTAGAATAAGTGGACAAGACCAGCCTGTTTAAAGCACTAGGATTTTGTCGTCCTGACACACCACATACTTCAGTGACATACCTGAGATCCTGAAATACCTGAAGCAATGAATTGTCTTGGCAATCTGACTGCCGATCCCATGGGAGTGGGGCTCTTTCCCTGGGAGACTTTTATGTGTATCCTCATTAGAAGTGACTCACAGATTTGTCTGAATCACATATTCATCAAAATATATCTGGCCTGCCCTGGCTGGTGTAGCTCAGTGGACTGAGCGCGGGCTGGGAACCAAAGGGTCCCAGTTCGATTCCCAGTCGGGGCACATGCCTGGGTTGCGGGCCAGGTCCCCAGTGGGGGCCATGTGAGAGGCAACCATACATTGCTGTTTCTCTTCCTCTCTTTCTCCCTCCCTTTCCCTCTCTCTAAAAATAAAAAAAAAATCTTAAAAAAAAATATATATATATATATATATATATATATATATATATATATATATATATATGTTTGGCCTGCCCTGGCTGGTGTGGCTCAGTGTATTGAGTGCCGGCCTGAGAATCGAAAGGTCGCTGGTTCGATTCCCAGTCAGGGCACATGCCTGGGTTGCGGGCCAAGTCCCCAGGTAGGGGCATAAAAGAGGCAACCAATTGATCTTTCTCTCTTTCTCCCTTCCTTCCCCTTTCTCTGTAAGTATAATCTCTCTCTCTCTCTCTCTCTCTCTCTCTCTCTATATATATATATATATATATATATATATATATATATTTGGCCTGAAGTACCCTTACATCATTAATTCTTTCTCAACGCTGACAAACTTCGTGCCACTGTTTTTGGCAGTAGGAAATCATATGAAAAGAGCGCTCTCCCCATCCTCCCTCTCCACCCGCACTTATTTTTAAATTTTACCTTCAGAATTCTGGCTTGTTCTCTGATAAGCACTTATTGAGACTGCTATAAATACATTACCTTTGGTCATAGACAGACTTGCCCCATGGAACATTTTAGGTTTCCTCTCTTATTTAAAAACAAACGGAGCCCTGGCCAGGTGGCTCAGTTGGTTAGAGCGTTGTCCCTTACACCTAAAGGCTGCAGGGTAATCCTGGCTGCGGCGCCCATGGCAGGCAACCACGACCGATCCCTGTTTCTCACATGGATGCTTCTCTCTCTCTCTCTCCCGCCCTCCCCCGGTCCTTCCTTCCTTCCTTCCCCAAATCAATAAACGTATCCTTGGGTGAGGATATTTTTTTAAAAAAGTTAATCTCAAGATATAAAAGGAAAAAATGTAATGGCATTTCCACTGACTCGCAGCTAGGCCTTGAATCTCCTGATAGGTGGATTTAAGCAACATCTTTCTACCACCTAATTCCATCCCCTGGTTTACACACTGTTCAGGAGCAACTTAGAGCCAAAGAAAAACTTAATGCCTATCCCCATTGCTTCAGGTTTGATCACTTTGCTAGCGCAGCCACAGAACTCAAAGAAACAGTTTACTTACTAGATCATTGGTGGCTTATAAAAGAATTAACTCAGGAACAGCCAAGTGGAATAGACGCGTAAGAACACGAAGCTTCCACGTCCTCTCCCCGAATCTCCACGTGTTCGCCAACTCCAAACCCTATCCTCCTGGGTTTTAATGGCGTCTTCATTACATAGGCACCAGTGATTAAACTCAATCTCCAGCCCCCCTCTTCCCTCCCAGGAAGCCAGGGGGTGGGACCGAACATTCTAAGTCTCTCCTCACGTGGTTGGTTCCCCTGGCAACCAGCCCCTATCATTGGTGACCTAGGGGCTTCGGAAAGTCACCTCATTAACATAACAAAGCCATCTTTATCACTTTCATTATTCAAGAAATTCCCAGGGTTTTAGGAGCTCTGAGACAGGAAAGTGACAAAGACCAAATTTATATTTCTCATCATCAATCATAATATCACAGATAGCAAGGAAAGAATTACTTTACTGAGAGAGAATCATAAGGGTTTGTTTCCTTATGTGAGTTATTGATGGTATATAAAAGTACATAAATATGAAGCACAGAACCTGAAAATTTTTACAATATGTAGATACTTGTGTAATGGCCTCAAGACATGAAACATTACCAGCTCTTAGAAAGAAGGCTTGTTACTTCCCCCCAAAGGATAACCATTATTTTAATGTATCATTATATATCAGTTCTGCCCATTTTAACCTTTATATAAAGAAATCAGACAGCCCTAGCAGGGTAGGTCAGTTGGTTGGAGCGTCATCCTGTACACCAAAAGGTTGTGGGTTTGATTCCAGGTCAGGGCACATATCTATAGCTGTTTCCATCCTGGTTGGCGTGGGTATGGGAGGCAACTGATGGACCTTTCTCTCTCACATGGATGTTTCCATGTTTATTTTCTCTCTTTCTCTCTCTCCTCCCCTCCCTCCCTCCCTTCTCTCTCTTAAATCAATCACTAAATAAAAATATTTTTAAACATTGCTGTAGCCTAGAGCAGCGGTTCCCAAACTTTTTGGCACCAGAGACCGGTTTCATGGGAAACAATTTTTCCACAGGCCAAGGGCGAGGGGTGGGGGAGGGGGAGGGATGGTTTCCGGATGATTCAAGCACACCTGCAGTACAGGTTCACTGCCGGAAGTTCGGGACCCCTGGCCTGCAGGACATTTGATGGTGGGAGTCCGAAAAGCAAACATACAAACAGAATATAAGCGGTCCTTTTCCAAGTCATACTCACCCTGGAAGTGCTCTTCTTCTCCAAAAACAAAAAACACAACAAAAAAACCCAAAGCGGGTGAGCTATGAAACCCTTCACAGAGTAGCTAAGGACACCACTGCTCATTTGAAAGGGGGTGTTTAGGCATGAGAATAGTCTCACTGGAGGAGAGTGAATGTTTCATATTTCAGCATGACATGCATCTATCTGCAGAGGCAATAGGGTGAATAAACTAGAGCGATTCAGACAGTTGGTGGGATTGATGAGTGGAGACCAAGAGCCCTTCAGAATCAGGGTGCCCACACCGCGCCTATGAGCCCTAAGAGTTTAAAACAGTACTTGGCATGTAAGGGTTTACAACGAGTCACCCGAGCTGGGGCACGTGGATTATTTTGCGTGAAAGGCAACCGAGACCCGTGGGCTTAAGAGAAACGTCTGCTCCCACCTTTTGACCATCTAGAAGACTTTAAATTAGGGCACTTGCCCATAAAATAAGAGTTATCACCAGAGACAACTTTTCTAGCCCTGTCTATTGGGCGGGCAAACTTCTAATTACTGAACATCTACCTGCTCTTCTCGTCCTGAGAATGACCTTCCTCCTGGCTGAAGCCCTAAGGTGCCCCGCCTCATCCTTAGCTCAGAATGTTTACATAGACCTCATTTTAACTTTCTGTCTCTGAACCTCTCATGTAGGTGGGGTTACCATATATATATGTAAGTAATTAAATTTGGTTCTTTTCTCTTGTTGATCTCTTTCACGTAGATTTCATTATTAGACTGCCCGGTAAAACACAGATTCTTCTTCCTCCCCCACAGCACCATATGGGCATTCGACAAATACCTTCTGAAAGGATGTTGAATGAAATGAATAATGAATAAGTTTGAAAGAAGACTTCTACTATAATAATTATCATAATCATACTTCCACCACCCAGAAAGTGGGAATAAGCTGAAGGACAAAAGTTTTATAAAGCTTCTTATAAAATGTCCCCGTTCTAAGTCTCTCTCGAGCAAATAACCATAAAACAATATGAATGCAATTCCCTAAGCACTTTTGAAATACCTAATGGCCCCTCCATTTATTGGTTCAATATTTTCTCTGAGTACTAGGGCAGATTTTCCTGGGAAAATGTAATCCAATATTATTTACTAAATGGCTACATTTGGATATCATCTCAACATGCAAGTATTTTAGGATTAGAATGAAATTGTTATATAAATTTTTTGTTGTCACGCACACTGGATGAATTCTTATAATTAAAATATGCCACAATTAATATACTGCGGTATCCTCGATTGCATTCTGGCACAGGAAAAGGAAATGCGTGGAAAAAAACCTGGTGGACTCCGAATAAAGTCTGCAGTTCAGTAAATAATGTACCAACATTCATTTCTTACTTTTGACAAATGTATTTAGTTATGTAAGACGTTAACCTTGGGGGAAGCCACACATCTGAAACTAATACAGCATAATATTGAATGCAAGGTGTAATTGAAAAAAATATTGGTAAGATAGATGCTTGGAAGTCTGTCTTATAAAACCAACACTGTCATGTCCTTTGTATGGCTTTAATGGAATCTAAATCAAATTCTGCTAAGTAATGTTCCCAGCTGTTACGTCTATCTTCCAGGAGAAGGGCAAGCACAGGTTTAAAGGAAGATGAGCTGAAAACATGCAGACTGTTCTTATGCTGGATGTTTGTCTCAGTAAATTTTATAGCTTTTTCCAAAGGAGGGGGAAGAACATTAGGGGAAGCCAGGTGAAAGGTATTTGGGAACTCCATACTATCTTTACAACTTTTCTGTAAATCTAAAATTATTCCAGCCCTGGCCGGGTGGCTCAGCTGGTTGGAGCCTTGTCCCGGTACAACAAAAGACCACAGGTGCGATCCCATTCAGAGCTAGTACAGAAGTTATGGTTTGATCCCTGGTAGGGGTGAGTACAGGAGGCAACTGATCAATGTTTCTCACATTGATGTTTCTCTCTCTCTCTCTCTCTCTCTCTCTCTCTCTCTCAAAAAATCAATTAAAATAAAACCGCCCTGGCTGGTGTAGCTCAGTGGATTGAACACTGGCCTGTGAACCTAAAGGTCACCAGTTGCGTTCCCAGTCAGGGCACATGCCTGGGTTGTGGGTTCCCATTTAGGGGCATACAAGAGGCAACTGACTGATGTTTCTCTCCCTCTGTGTCCCTCCCTTCCTCTCTCTCTAAAAATGAGTAAATCTTAAAAAACAACAACAACAATATCCTCAGGTGAGGATTTTTTCTAAATTATTCTGAAATAAAAAGTTGTTTTTTAAAAAAATAAAGCAGTAAGCCCACTAGCCTTTGCTGTAGAAGATCATGAATGTTTGCCATTTATGTGACCTTATTAAGAATAATTTGACTTCCTAATCAGTTTCCTCACTAATGTTAAGGGAGGAAAAGAAAAGGATCCTTTACTTCTTTTTTGTTAAGATTTCATTTATTTATTTTTACAGAAAGGAAAAGGGAAGGAGAAAGAGAGGGAGAGAAAAACATCAACGTGTGGTTGCCTCTTGTGTGCCCCCTACTGGGGACCCGGCCCACAACCCAGGCATGTGCCCTGACTGGGAATTGAACCGGCGACCCCTTGGTTCACAGGCCAGCGCTCAATCCACTGAGCCACGCCAGCCAAGGCAGGATCCTTTACTACTTTTATGGTAGGACCACACACTTGAAAACACACTGGTTTCATTAAATATATATATACATTCATACATTGAAAATAGTGCTCACAGCTGTGTGTTAAGGAGGGGTGAGTGTGGGAGGGAGTGGGTGTGGTTATAAAAGGGATCGCTGTGATGCTGGCAATGTTCTGTACCTTGACTCTAGCAATATGACATAATTATGACATACTTGTACAAACCACAGTTTTGCAAGAAGGGAAGAAACTGGCAAAAGGCTACCCAGGCTCCTTCTGTATTATTTCTTGCAACTGCATGTGAATCTACAGTTGTCTCAAAATAGAAACTTTAATTAGAAAGATTTAAAGACAAAAATGGCAAAGAAGGAGAAAAATAGTTGTGCCCAAATAAAATATTGACAATGTTACAGATATAAGATTTGATCATTTTAAGCCATTATTAATTTCTATTTTTTTTTGTCAAAGTGAACTTATAAAGAGAAGAAATTATTAACCATTGTACTTTTCAGAATGGTTAGAAACAATTTCTTTTCCAATTTGTAGATTACAATATGTATTGTAACCCAAAGGCCACAAAAGCAAAATTAATAAGTGGGACTACATCAAGCTTAAAAGCTTCTGCACAGTAAAGAAAACCATCAACAAAATGAAAAGGCAAACTATGGAGGGGGAGAAAATATTTGCACACCACATATTCAATAAGGGGTTACTATCCAAAATATACAAGAAATTCATATAACTCAAAAACAAAACCAAAAACAAACAACTCTCCCAATACTCCAATTAAAAACTGAGCAAAGAAAGACACACAAATGGCCAACAGATACGGGAGAAGATGTTCAATATCACTAATCATCAGGGAAATGCAAATAAAAATCCCAATGAGATATCACCTCACACTGGTTAGAAAGGCTATTATGAAAAAGACAAGGGAGCCCTGGCTGATGTAGCTCAGTGGATTGAGTGCGAGCTGCAAACCAAAGGGTCGCCGGTTCAATTCCCAGTCAGGGCACATATCTGGGTTGCAGGCCAGGTCCCTAATGGGAGCCACGTGAGAGGCAACCACACATTGATGTTTCTCTCCCTCTCTTTCTCCCTCCCTTCCCTTGTGTCTAAAAATAAATAAAATCTTTAAAAAAAAAGACAAGGGTAAGTGTTGACGAGGAAGTGGAGAAAAGGGAGCCCTTGTGCACTGTTGGTGGGAATGTAAATTGGTGCAGCCACTGTGGGAAACAGTATGGAGTTTCCTCCAAAATATTAAAAATAAGGCCCTGGTGGGATAGCTCAGTTGGCTAGGGCATCATCCCAATATGCCAAGTTTGTGGGTTTGATCCCCGGTCAGGGTACATACAAGAAACAACCGATGAATATATAAATAAGTGGAATAACAAATCAATCTCTTCCTCTCTCTCTTTCTCAAATCAATAAGCAAATCCTCATGTGAGGATTAAAAAAAAATAGAACTACCATATGATCCAGCAATTCCACTTCTGAGTTTATATCTACAGGAAATGAAATCACAATATTTTACATTCCCATCAGAAATACATAAGGCTTCCAATTTCTCCACATCCTTGCCAACACTTGTATGTCTTTCAAAATACGTTTTACTCTTGGATGGAAACAATTCAGAAAAGATTCCAACTTCATTTCATCTTGTTTATTGTGGAGTCAGTTCCTTAGGCTGTCACATCTGAAAAAGGGGATAACGAGAATATCTATAGCATAGGGCACATGAGGACGGAATGAAATACTTTCACTGAAATACTGCCTGGACATACAGAATTTCATCAGTACACAATACAGTGTACAGATGATGTGTTGTAGAATTGTACACCTGAAACCTGTGTATCTTTTTAAAGATTTTATGTATTTATTTTTAGAGAGAGGGGAAGGAAGGGAGAAAGAGGCAGAGAAACATTCATGCAAGAGAGAATCACTTACTGGTTGTCACTTTTACACATCCAGACCAGGGACTGAACCTGCAACCCAGACATTTGCCCCGACTGGGAATCAAACCAGCAACCCCTTGCTCTGGGGATGATGCCAAACCCAGCCACACAGGTCAAGTTGAAACCTGTATAATTATGTTAATCACTGTCACCCAAATAAATTTAATAAAAAGGAAATAAAAAGAGAGATACTGCTTGGCCATAATAAATGCTCAAAAACCATTAGCTATTACCATTACTATCATTATTTTTGTTATAATTACATATACAAATTTTTTTGCCTTTTCTCAAGATAGTATATTTCGAATTTTAAATCTCCTAACTTCTGAGTAATGTTCACATTACCCACATCATTTTCTTAAAGATTTTATTTATTTATTTTTAGAGAGAGGAGAAGGAAGGGAGAAAGAGCAATGTATGGTTGCCTCTCACATGGCCCTCACTGAGCACCTAGCTGCAATTCAGGCATGTGCCCCGACTAGGAATCGAACCAGGACCCTTTGGTTCCCAGCCTGCGCTCAATCCACTGAGCTATACCAACCGGGCCCCACATCATTTTTAGTTCATGAGAGTGAACGAAAGGCAGGAGTACTTGTTCAATGCTCCTGGTGTAGCTTTACATTTGGAGGAATCAGTCCATTAAAGCAATCTCCCTGGCCTTTTGCTGAGGGTGGTGACTTATCTGTCAGTAAATCTGGGAGAAGGAACTTGTTCATCTTGACATAAGTTTTTCTCCCTGTCCTCAGGTACTTCCTTCCTATATAGAGAGGGCATATGCTCTACTCTTGCTCCTCCCGGCTCTAAATTTCACAGTGGCTGCCTTTCCACTCTGCATTCCCTAGAGTCTTCCAACTCAGCCAGGGGTTCTGAGTGAGGTGTAATTCTCAGTCTGTAGCTCAGTAGCATCAAGTTCTTAATCTAGGACATTTCCTCCATTACAGTGACAGTTTATTCTCCTTTTCTTTTACTCTGGGGCCACTCACTTAATTGGTTTTAAACTTGAGTGGGAGATTAACAGGAAGGAGGTTGTTACTGATCTCCCTCAAACTCCAACACACAATCTATTTTTGTCATACCCGACTATAATTTAAGTAACTGATTTTTCAGAATCATTTTCATGATCTTTAAGCCTCACCAAATTATAAAAAAATAAACATGTGGAAATAGAAATATAAAAATAGCAAAATGAACTACTGTATTGTACTTTAGTCCCTTAGAAGCAGATTGTATCAGTTAGCTATTGCTGTGTAACAAACTACCCCCAAATTTATTGATTTAAAAGAATAATCAAGGGGGAGGGGAGGGAGAGGATGCAAATAACTGTAATTGAACAACAATAAAGTAATTTAAAAAAAAATAAAAATAAAATAAAAACAAAAAAAAATAAAAGAATAATCATTCCTTTAATGTCGGATTCTATGAGTAAGTAATTTGGACTGGGCTCAGTAGGGATGTTCTTGGCTGGGTTCATTCATGTTTCTGTGGTTAGCTGCCAGGGTGACTCAGAACTATGTGGGTTGGGGGGGGCACCAACTAGGACAACTTACCTCTGCTCCTTTGCCTTTTATTCTCTAGCGGGCTAGCCCTGGCTTGGTCACATGGTGGTGAAAGGGTTCCAAGAGCCACAAGAAAGCAAAATCTGTAAGGCCTCTTTAATCCTAGGCTCAGAACTTTGCACATCTCTCATACTGCATTTATTCAACAAAACTGGTCACTTGGCCAGCCCAGACAGAGGGAAGGGGTGAGGAAAGAAACTTCACGTCTTAGTGGGAAGAGCTGTAAAATATTGTGGCCATTTTTACACAGTACTACATAAATACAATAGGATAAAAATAAATTTGAAGGCACTTGGAACCTTGCCTATGTGACATAAAATTATCTGAAGTAAAATTTAGATAGCTTAAACAATATTCATTTAGTACCATCAAAGATTATAAGCCAATAATTAAAAAATTATCCTTGAATTTTCATAAACAACATGGAGAGAATGTTTTAATGATGTTTAGAGTTTACTTTTTTAAAGTCATATTATAAATTTTGAAATAGAAACCTGCCATATAAATCCAGGGACCAATAAGTATAAGAGTAAATATCAGTGGCAATGAAAATGTTAGTCCATCATAACTTCTAAAACATTTTTATTGATTGATTTGAGAGAGAGAAACATCAACTTGTTGTTTCACTTATTTATGCATTCATTGGTTGATTCTTGCATGTGCCCTGATCAGGGTTTCAACCTGTGACTTTGGAGTATTGGGATGATGCTCTAACCAACTGAGCCAGGAGGCCAGAACATCACAATTTTTGGTTAGTTACATGATTTGTAAGTGATTGCCCTGGCTGGCGTAGCTTGGTGGATTGAGCGCGGGCTGCAAACTAAAGGGTCGCAGTTCAATTCCCAGTCGGAGCACATGCCTGGGTTGCGTGCCAGGTCCCTGGTGGGGGCCACGTGAGGGGCAACCACACATGGATGTTTCTCTCCCTCTCTTCCTCCCTCCCTTCCCTTCTGTCTAAAAATAAATAAATAAAATCTTAAAAAAAAAAAAGTGAGACATGCAGTAATAATACAAATGATTTGGGAGAGGAATATCCAAAATAATATTTTTGGTATATAGTACACATAAAACATAAAATCAAGATATTAAAAATGTAACAATTTATTATTATAATCATAAAATTCAGTCATTTTTGAAAGATAAACTGCTTAGGATATTTTCTTCACCAAAATATTATTATCTACTAAAATAAAAAATTTTTTTCTAAATAATTTATTCTTTTTTTAAATCCTCACTCAAGGATATGTTTATTGATTTGAGAAAGAGAGGGGGAAGACAGAGAGCGAGAAATAGAAATATTGATGTGAGAGAGACACATCAGCTGGTTGCCTCCCAAATGCATACTACTCCACCTTCCCTCACCACCCACCCACTGGCAACTGAGGAGGTATATGCCCTGACCAGTGATAGAACCTGCAACCTGTTTGGTGTATGGGACAGGGTGACACTGCAACCAATGGAGCCACCCACCCAGGACAATAATTAATTCTTTAGAAAGAACAAAGAGCCCTGGCTGGTGTGGCTCAGTGGTTGAGTGCCAACCTGCAAACCAAAGGTTCGCTGGTTCAATTCCCAGTCAGGGCACATGCCTGGGTTGCAGGTCAGGTCCCCAGTAGGGGGCGTGTGAGACGCACATTGATGTTTCTCTCCCTTTCTTCCTCTCTCCCTTCCCCTCTCTCTAAAAACAAATAAAATCTTCTAAAAAAATAAAGAACAAACATTTACCTTGTCACTGCTACTTATATCGTGAACTTGTTACCTTTTTTCTTAATTTATATATTTTTTGGTTTCTATTTCATAAACTTCTTATAATTAAAAATTGTAAAATGATTCCAGAATGCCATATTGTCATTAACTCAATAGTAAGCAACAGCTTAATTCTTAATACTATTTTTATATTTTAATTTCCCGATGTTACCATCTGTCCCATTAATGACCCAGATTATCAGATTTTGATTACTTTTTCTCAAGCTCTCAGATTTGTCCCTCATTTTCTAAAATTCTCATTGGTCTATTCACTACATGAACTGAATCTTCCCTAAATCTTTGGTCTCAAATGTTTTATATTATACAAGGGGTAGATTTGACTTTATAGCAAAAAGAAAACAAAGAAAGAAAACATCTAATGAAAAACATTTATTCTAAATTGGGGGCAAATGAATACACTTTGATTAGTATATAGTTTCTAAATGTTTCTGGTATAGGTCCTGGCTGGTGTAGCTCAGTGGATTAAGTGCACGCTGAGAACCAAAGGGTCACCGGTTCGATTCCCAGTCAGGGCACATGCCTGAGTTGCGGGCCAGGTCCCCAGTAGGGGGCATGTGAGAGGCAACCACACACTGATGTTTCTCTCCCTCTCTTTCTCCTTCCCTTCCCGTCTCTCTAAAAATAAACAAAATCTTAAAAAAAAGATTTCATTATAAAAAAAAGTTTTAAAAAAAATAAATGCTTCTGGTATAATCTGAGTGTATTTGTTTGTTTCTGAGGTTGTCACAGCAACTTTTCTTCAGCCAAACTGTTTGGCTTTCATCAAATATAAAATGACACTGCTCACTGTGTTTCAACTTACGTTTTACAAAATCACTTACCATTTTGTATTGGATGACATATCTGGAAAAACAAACAGTTCAATCCTTATTGAGGCACACATCAGTTGATTGTGGGACCTTCTTTTTTTAATAGTTTATTTTTTATTGTATTTTTTCCATTGTTTTTAATCTTCACCCGAGGACATTTTTTCATTGCTTTTAGAGAGGAAGGGATTGAGAGAGAAACACCTACGTGAGAGGAAAACATCAACCCATATGCTCCCAGACTGGGAACCATACATGCCCAGAGCAGATATCCAACCAATAACCTAGGCATGTGCCCTGACTGGGAATCGAACCCACAACTTTGCAGTTACAAGACACTCCAACCAACTGAGCCACACCAGCTGGAGCAGTTGCGGGTACTTTCTGAGATCATTCATGCAAAATACCATCTGTGGTTATCAATGTATGCTTAAGAAAATGACTACATTGTAGACTAGTCCCAATAAATTTAATTCAATTAATGAATGGCTGAGTAAAATATAAAATGGAACATTAAGTAAAGAGGCAGATCCATATACTAGTAAATGAATTAAGATTACTGAGTTCAGCGCTTAGTTCCTTGATTAACTGCTTATGTGGATTTAGTCACAGATCTCAAAGGTACTCTTAAGTTAATCATATTGGTCAAATTTGGCTAAACTGTAGCACCAAACTAGCGTATCTATGGCATCTTAAAGGCTTATGGCCTTATGGTTGTGATATGGCTGCTGCAGCTCAGGCGTGACCCTCCTTACATGCCTTGTTCCTTTCATGGGGGAAGGTAGCATTGCCTAGAACCTCCTAGAAATCTCCTTCTATCTCATTGGCCAGAAATGACTCGCACGGCTAATTCTGACTGCAACGTTGGCTGGCTAAGTGAGGATTTGGCATTTTCAGCCTCTGTTGGGGAGATAGGTGAGGAGATAGAAGGCTGGGAATGGCAGTCAGCTAGGGAACCAACAGAGCAGGCTACAGTCCAACTCCCTGGTTTCACAGATGATGAAGATGGGCCCAGAGATAGAAAGGGACTTGTAGCAATCCAGTGTTAGGGCCAGAATCAGAACCAGAACCTATGCTTTCTCACCGTGCAGTTCTGAGCATCGCCTACTAGCCGCACCGTGCTTCTTCAAAGGTGCCGTAGCCTCACCTCCGAAACAGGGGGGTCGACTAGATGCAATGAACTCAGCAATTTATACAGGACATTAACTGAGCATTTAGTATATGTTCTATGCACTGAGCAAGGTGCAGGAGATACAAGGATGAATAAGGTATGGTTTTATTCCCTGAAAATTGGAATGACTACTAATATTCCAGATTCATAGATCATGTAAAATAATTTTTAAAAACATTAAAGTCACGATTCCAAGAACGGGTTTAGCATGTACATGTAAATCAAAAAATATCACCGTTACTTTCTATCATTAGCTAAGGCTGAGGTTAGCAAACTGTAGCCTGCGGGCCAGATACAGTCCATTGTCTGGAGATAAATAAAGTTTTATCGGGACACAGCCATTCCCATTTGTTTGTATATCATGCATGGCTGCTTTCCAGCTACAATGACTGGATTGAGGAGTCGCAACAGAATTCAATACTTGTGATGGAAACTGTGAGCCTGCAAAGTCTAAAATATTTACTACCCATCCCTTTATGGAAAAAGCTTGCCAACTCCTTATCTAAGGGGGAAAAAGAAGAATGTTTATATAAAATATAGATAACTATTATTTATTTCATCATGCCCTCCAAATGTTTCACCTGCATGTGACTCTTGATTTTGGCTTCCTGCAAATTCAGGAGACAGTAAATCAGCATGAGTAATATAAGACCTTGATTACTTGTGCCACTGTTGCCTTGAAAACATTAAAAGAATGCTTCAAGTACCATGCACTATTTTTGGTTGAGAGAGAAATAAACTCACTCTGCTCAAGGTGATAAAGCTTTTGTAACAGCAGGAAATTGTAACAGGGAGTTGTAACGCACCCCACCATTGTCTGGACATTGTTTCTGTAGGTGCTGACTCTAATACGCAGCTTGCAGAGGAACAGCATGTTTGTATAAGAATCCTAGGAACTACCTTCAAAAGATACACTCCGACCTTCAGTCATTCTGGCTCTGGGAGATTGGCTGACCTTCAACCCTGGAGCCAGGGTGACGTGAAGCCAGGATGACTAAGCCAGGATGCTGCACACCAGAGCATCACTGGCCTTATCGGAATGGACTATGCTCATCTGCACGTAGAGGGCTTTGCAACCCCTCCCGTGATCTCTGTATTCTGTTTCCCTCTCCCTCCTTGTAAGAACCTCTGCTTGCACCGACAGGTGGAGATGCACTTTGAGACATGAGCCCCCCGCCTTGCAGGTGGCCGGCATGTGACGAAACCACTCTCCTTTGCATCAGCACCTGCCTCTGGAGTGCAGGCTTTTGTAGCAGCAGGCAGATGGACCTGCATTTGATTACAATTGGACTTGGATGGCTTGGATGACATTTTTTGATAACTTCTGTAGAATCCAAGACATGCATGGCCTTACTTAGAATTAAATTTTAATTTTTAAAAAAAGAATGGCAAGTCATATGCAGCAATCCCAATTTACTTTCTGGCCTCTCCCAAGATCCTTAGGAGCCCCTGTTCCTTCTGATGGCTGACTGTTCACACTCGAACGCTTGCCCATGCCTCAGACGCAGTAGGTTTCAAGTTCAACTCAACTCTTCCCTCAGTGTCTCAGGTTCATGATGCCACTACTCCCCCACCCAAACAGGTGTTACACAGGCTTGGGGCCCAATTCTGGAATGAAATGGAGCACATTTTTCAAACTCGCTCACACTTGGGTTTTCTCTTTTCTATAATGGGAAGAATAATATTCGCCTCATTTTGGACTGGCGTAAAAAATTAAGAAGACATTGAGTGTGAAGTGCGTGGCACACAGCAGATACAAAAGATTACTTCCCCTTCCATACATGTTTCAAAATGTTGGTCCCCCACATTTCTTCCCTGGATCTCCTCCTGCACACCTACTTAGTCACTAAGCCCTGTTCATTCAGCTTCTGCAGCAGGCTTTGATCTGGTGCGTCCTTTCCATCAATGTGGCTGGCCATCTTCCATAAATGGCTGCAATTATTCTCCATCTCTCTTTCCTTCTGATTGCTTGCTTTTTGAGCCATCTTACAATTTTGCTTAGAAATCTATATCTGTTTGTTTTTCTGTTGAATGAAATACCATTCTTAGTGTGTTGAGCAAACCTATTCAACCATGATCTCTGAGCCCATCCGCTACATCCCACAGGGCCTTTGCACTTCTTCACTAATGTCCCATCACAGCAGGTCACATGGCCGGGAGTCAGTGTGGATGAAAGGGTATGTATGCAATATGTACTTCTTTGGGGACTATTACTGCAACATCCGAACCCAGCCTCTTTCTGGTTATATGACAATGGGCATGCCATTTACCCCACTGAGTTTTAGTTTCTGTTTCTTTTTAAAAAAAATTATTGATTGATTTTAGAGTGAGAAAGGAAGGAAGAGAGGGAGGGAGGGAGAGAGGGAGGCACATTAATTTGTTGTTTCGCTGATGTATACATTCATTGGTTGATTCTCATATACGCCATGACCAGGATCGAACCCACAACCTTGGCGTGTCAGAACAATGCTCTGACCACCTGAGCACCCTGGCTACGGCCTGGGATTTAGTTTCTTTAATCTATAAAAATACAGCTAACGTTTATATCATAAAGTCCCTGCACAGAAATAATTTTTAATTTTTTTATATGTATCTACATATTAAGCCCTTGTATCACTTGCATTGCTTGCTTAGCATTGTGCTTTACACTTAAACCCTTTATCATGTTACCTAACTAGGAACCGTGGAGGATATCAAGATAAATAGAAGGTGGCAGTACATATCTGCTGTTTATATAAGTAAAATAATTGCCCTGAGAAAAGGACTGGCTTTTAATATGGCTTTTGCCAGACATGTTTTCCATTTTAATGTCTGTATCTCTCCTGATTTTGAAATAGATCTTCATGGTAGAAAACTATTGCAAAGTACAAAGATTAAAGGAAAATCAACTAAAATCCCATTCCTAAGAGGGAACCACTCATAACACCAGATTCCTCTTCAACCTTGTTTTCTATGGACTTTTGTCCTATGGATTTCAATCTTGTTAATCATTTATAACCAAAGGTAAAATATCTTCTGAAAAAATGGATTTCACTCTCCTCCACTTAAAAAATGTTAAAGACATTTGTGTGTTGAAATAAAAACCAACTTCACTGACACACCATTTAGATTTCTGTTAATAGGGCCCAAGGAAGGGTGGTTGAGAGCCCTTCAGGACGCAGAAGAACGTTCATGTTCTCGTTTGGCAGAACAAGAAGTCACAGCGATCACAGTAACAACTAGTAACAAGTTATAAATAAATATGCTTTCTTTTCTGCCTATAAAATACCTCATGTAGCTCTGGCTGGTGTGGCTCAGTGGATAGAGTGCCGGCCTGGGGACCAAAGGGTCACCAGTTCGATTCCCAATAAGGGCATAGACTGGGAATAGAATTGGGACCCTTTGGTTCCCAGCTGCGCTCAATCCACTGAGCTACACCAGCCGGGGCTATTACTGCATTTCTATAAGCATAAATACGTTCATTAATAAATGGAAAAGCACTCTTTTCTTTTCAAATAACGTTTTGGGGAAAGAATTATAATGGTGAGGACAGCTATTGGCTGGTACAGTATCTTTTTTTTGTTTGTTTGTTTTGTTTTATTTTATTTATTTTTTTAATTAATTTTTTGGTTTAATTACAATTATTTGCAGCCTCTCCCC